>CM033470.1:283232452-283269960 GCA_019447015.1 Hymenochirus boettgeri | reverse complement strand
CCCACACAAACTTAGGTTCCATAGAGGACTTCTGATAAACTGTGGAATGCGGATTTAGAGGATTTTACAGAATCAGCTTTCCGGATTTACTCAGCCATCATAGATCATGCCCATGTCCAATTCACCAATAGGCAGCATATTTTTTTTCAATGCCCAACCCTTGGATATAAAAGGTCAGCTCGACAGGTGCCCTTGTGTCAGTTGTGTAGACCGAAAATTAGTGCCAGACCGTGGAGGAGTTGGTTTTGTCGCTTTTGCCATGTATAATGCGTTTCTATTTTTGACTTTCGCTTTTAAGTAGGGGATTGCCACCTTTTAAAAATAGAAGGGTGGTGTCAGCTAGTTTTTTGTGTTACTGTAGCTCTATGTAGGGTATCATTAGCATTTAAAAATGCCAAAACTACTTTTATGCATTGATCAAGTTTTTTTACTTTAGTTGCACTATTTACATAGGGCTGCCAGGGATGGAAGGATATATGGTAATTGCTAGATGCGAATGGAGATATATAAGTAATGTGGTATAATAAAACTATGCGACAGGGCCCCTATCTGTGCTTCATCCACAGTGGTTTTCTGGGAGGAGGCTATATCTGTATAGGGACAATAAGATGAGCCCCCCTGCAGTTGCTCTCCCCCTGCTCCCCTGGTGGTTACTCCCCGAAATTAATGGGGTAAATAGGTATGGGGTATTAGATGAGAAGTGGGTTGGTTTAGAGGTAATGTGGGTAAGAGTAGGTAACGTGGGTAGTGGTGGTATAGAGGGTAATCAAGCATATAGAGGTAATGGAGCATAGTGGTATAGAGGCGACGTGCTCTAGAGGTAATGTGCTGATATATGGTAAGGGGGTTTAGTCATATAATGTATAGAGGCTAATGTAGGTTACATTTAGAGCGGTATAGAAGTCAAGGTGTCGTATAGAGGTTAATATGATATAGAGTAATGTGATATAGAAGTGATGATGTGATGGATAATGTGGTATAGAGGTAATGTGTATATAGACATAATGTGGTATAAGTATTGTCTTATAGAGGTAATTGTGGTATAGACATAATACAGGTATATAAGTATGTCTTTAGAGGTAATGGTAAGACATAATACAGGTATATAAAGTTTGTGGTATATAATATAATAATAGTAAAGTATCAATAATAATAAAAATAATAGTAATAAAAATTAATAATAAAATAATAGTAATAATATTATAATATATTAGTACAGTTGCCCCAGTGTTGCCCTGTCTCCCCCAGACCTACCCCACAGTGGTATGGGTTAATGGAAGAAACATGCCCTAATGTGCCAGGACAGGTGTTGGAGATTTGCTGAGAAAACATGTGACACCTCAGCGCAATGAACATCCTGAACATTTCCAGGAAAGACCAGGGAATATTACCCAGGACCAACAAAGAGCAGACCCAGGAATGTGGCCATGAAGGGGCGTCTGTAGTTAAAACAATCCTGCCCTGAATGGTCCGGCTACAGACACTTCTAATAATGATCTTTATAGCTCAGTGTGTACAAAGCCAGGGCTCTGGGCAATGTTTGTGGGCCAGCAGTCTGGTGAGGTGTGGCATAGGTTTTTTCAAGGACAGGCGAGAGGGGCCACAGAGGGAACCAGGCCTGATCAGTCCATTGCACATCTTCCCTCCTCTTCCATAGTAAATATACAAAATATATTAAGATAAGAAATTTGTATTGGAAAGTCAGAATGAAATATCAATTCACTTGTAATTCGTTAAAAACGGTTATGGTAGATATAGTAATATCACTGTGTATATATTATATATATAGATATATATATATATATATAAAATATATACACAGTAGAATAGTAATAACACTGTTGTAAATTATTATATAACTTTACATAGAGATAGTAATAACACTGTGGGTATAATTATATTACTATATTTACAGTCAGATACTAGTAATAACACTGTCGCTATTATTATATATATTTTACAGTAGATATAGTAAATAAACTGTGGTATAAATACTATATATTATATTATTTATATCATATATATATATTATTTACAGTCAGATTAGTCAATAACCCTCTGTTGTATAATTTATAATTACAGTAGATATGTAATAACACTGTGTGTTATATTATATCTATCCTTTCCTATTTTTCTATCTCTATTAGTACTATCGTTATCATCTATATCATCTATACTATCTCATCTACTATCATCTGTCTTATCTTTATGTCTATACTATCTATTATATAGTGTCTGCTTGTCTCTGTCTGTCTTTTATCTGTCTGTCTATCTATTTACCTGCCATTTTAAACACTACACTTTTCCAGATCATGCCAACGATTATTTCGATAGAATTTAATGTCTATTTATTCATGAATAGTATATATGTATAATTGTATAGCTATGATGATTGCATGTAGTGATTTATGATTTATAATTGCATTGTATTTATGATTTTATGTAATATTTTTTAATATCTGTTTGGTTATGTGTTATATAATGTATTGCTATTGTATTGTATGTTGTAATTGTATGAATTGGTATGTGTATATATGTATTGATAATTGATATAATTTGCTATGTATAAATTTGTATTGTACTAATTGTACTGGTTTTGACTATAATTGATTGTATATATTTGTATTGTATAATTGATTGTAATTTGTTATTTGTATAATTGCTATTAGTATATCTTGTACTATTGTTATATTGCCTATATTTGAGTTATAATATGTAATGCTATATTGTATTGTATATTTGTTATTGCATTTTTGATAAAACACTAATAACTCCCTGCTATATGATAATTCCCCTTTCCCTGGTTCTATGTTCTATTAGACACGACACTCTTCCTGTAAGATGATTCTAAAACAACTTCGGTTTTGACCATGAAGTTGTTCTGTGTTATTATTCGCATTCTTTGCGTTGTTCTGTTTTTAGATGAACTAAACCCCTCCACAACAAACACAACAACCAAATCCCCTATTATAATGCTTATACAATAAATACCTATTTATCAAATGCATCACAACATTCCCTGCAACATTACAAAGTTTGAAATACATTTCTACATCGATACATATCACTTACATTGTATACACGTGTTTTATTACAATACCAGTGTTACAGTGTTCATTACATACAAGGTCACAGTGTTCATTACAATATCAGTTTTACAATGATTCCTTACAATATCAGTGCTACAGTGTTTCATTACAATATCAAGTTATACAGTGTTTCATTAAAATATCAGATGTTACAATATTCATTACAATATCAGTGTACAATGTTTCATTTACAATAAGTGTTACAATGTTTCATTACAATATCCAGTGTTAGAATATTACATTACAATATCAAGTGTTACAATGTTTCATTACAATATCAGTGTTACAATATTTCATACCAATATCAGTGGTAGAATGATCCTTCACTTACAATATCACTGTATGAATATTACATTACAATATAATGTTAGAATATTACATTACAATATCAGTGTTACAATGTTTCATTACAATATCTGTGTTAAAATGTTTCATTACAATATAAGTGTTAGAATATTAATTACAATATCAATTTTACAGTGTTTATTACAATATCTGTTAGAATATTAAATACAATTATCAGTGTTACAATAATTTCATACCAATATCAGTGTTAGAATGATTCCTTACAAATCACTGTTAAGAATAGTTACATTACAATATCAATGTTAGAATATTACATTACAATATCAGTGTTACAAGTTTTCATTACAAATCTGTGTTACAATAAGTTTCATACAATATCAGTGTTAGATTTAACATTACAATTACAAGTTACAATGTTTTCATTACAATATCAGTGTTATAGAATAGTTCATATACAATATCAATGTTACAGGTTTCATTCAACATTACTATCAGTGTTGTAGAATATTACATTTACAATATCAGTGTTTACAATATTTCATACCAATATCTATGTTTAGAATGCATTCCGCTATATATCACTGCTTAGAATATTACATATACCAAATCACTGTTGAATATTACATTACAATACATGTGTTACAGAATGTTTCAATTCCCAATTCTGTGTTACACAATGTTTCATTACAATATCTTTGTTAGAATATTACATACAATCATCATGTATCAATGTTCATGTACATCTCAGTGTTAGAATATTACATTACAATATCAGTGTTACAATATTTCATACCAATATCAGTGTTAGAATGATTCCTTACAATATCACTGTTAGAATATTACATTACAATATCACTGTTAGACTATTAAAATTTCAGTGTTAAAATGTTTTAATACAATATCAGTGTTACGTTTCATTACAATATCAGTGTTACAATGATTCCTTACAATATCACTGTTAGAATATTACATTACAATATCAGTGTTACAATGTTTCAATGCAATATCAGCGTTAGAATATTACATTACAATATCAGTGTTACAATATTTCATTACAATATCATTGTTATGATGTTTCATTACAATATCAGCGTTAGAATATTACATTACAATATCAGTGTTACAATGTTTCAATGCAATATCAGCGTTAGAATATTACATTACAATATCAGTGTTACAATGTTTCATTACAATATAATTGTTATGATGTTTCATTACAATATCAGCGTTAGAATATTACATTACAATATCAGTGTTACAATATTTCATTACAATATAATTGTTATGATGTTTCATTACAATATCAGTGTTAGAATATTACATTACAATATCAGTGTTACAATGTTTCATTACAATATCAGTGTTAGAATATTTCATTACAATATCAGTGTTAGAATTACATTACAATATCAATGTTAGAATTACATTACAATATCAGTGTTAGAATATTACATTACAATATCAGTGTTACAATGTTACATTACAATATCAGTGTTAGAATATTACATTACAATATCAATGTTACAATGTTTCATTACAATATCAGTGTTAGAATATTACATTACAATATCAGTGTTAGAATTACATTACAATATCAGTGTTAGAATATTACATTACAATATCAGTGTTAGAATTACATTACAATATCAGTGTTAGAAGTACATTACAATATCAGTGTTAGAATTACATTACAATATCAGTGTTAGAAGTACATTACAATATCAGTGTTAGAATATTACAGAGTGTAATTAATGTACAGGTTATAATCCACAGGTTATAATGTACAAGTTATAATCCACAGGTTATAATATACAGGTTCCAATCAACATGTTATAATGTCCAGGTGATAATCCACAGATTATAGTGTACAGATTCCAATTATCAGGTTATAATGTACAGGTATACACACGTGATCATAGAGAGACATTGCAGCCCATCTAAACCCGGTATGATGGAAATGAAAGACATCACTGCTGGACTCCGAACCATGGAACACTGGAAAGTCTTCAGCAGAATATAAAGGGGAAATAAAGTTTGTGGATTTTGCTACAATGAAAACATTTTAAAAAGTGAGAAATCAGTAAAATATCTGTAGCTATTCCTGTTCGGTGCATTGGTCTCTATGGTTTCTATGCACCTTTCACTTCGACCTGTTGTTTTACCTCCGCAAGAATACTTGGTATGTTAGACTATACAGAGGCAGCCAGGTAGAGATCTATATACAGAGATATATCTTTACAGGGATCTATATACAGAGATATATCTATACAGGGATCTATATACAGAGATATATCTATACAAGGATTTATATACAGGGATATATGTATACATTGATCTATATACAGAGATATATCTATAATTGGAATCTATATACAGAGATATATCTTTACAGGGATCTATATACAGAGATATATCTATACTGGGATCTATATACAGAGATATATCTATACAGGGATCTATATACAGAGATATATCTATACTGGGATGTATATACAGAGATATATCTATACAGGGATCTATATACAGAGATATATCTATACTGGGATATATATACGGAGATATATCTATACAGGGATCTATATACAGAGATATATCTATACAGGGATCTATTTACAGAGATATATCTTTACAGGGATCTATATACAGAGATATATCTATACTGGGATCTATATACAGAGATATATCTATACAGGGATCTATATACAGAGATATATCTATACAGGGATTTATATACAGAGATATATCTATACATTGATCTATATACAGAAATATATCTATAATTGGAATCTATATACAGAGATATATGTATGCAGGGATCTATATACAGAGATATATCTATACAGGGATCTATATACAGAGATATATCTATACATGGATTTATATACAGAGATATATCAATACATGGATCTATATACAGAGATATATCTATACAGGAATTTATTTACAGAGATATATCTATACGGGGATTTATATACAGAGATATATCTATACAGGGATTTATATACAGGGGTTTATCAATACAGGGATCTATATACAGAGATATATCTATACAGGGATCTATATACAGAGATATATTTATACAGGGATCTATATACAGAGATATATCTATACAGGGATCTATATACAGATATATATCTATACTGGGATCTATATACAGAGATATCTCTATACAGGGATCTATATACAGAGATATATCTATAGAGGGATCTATATACAGAGATATACCTATACAGGGATCTATATACAGAGATATATCTATACAGGGATCTATATACAGAGATATATCTATACAGGAATTGATATAGAGATATATCTATACAGGTATTTATATACATAGATATATCTATACAGGGGGTTATCAATACAGGGATCTATATATAGGCATATATCTATATAGGGATTTATATACAGGGGATTATCAATACAGGGATCTATATACAGGCATATATCTATACAGGGATCTGTATACGGGGGGTTATCAATACAGGGATCTATATACAGAGATATACCTATACAGGGATCTATATACAGGGGGTTATCAATACAGGGATCTATTCACAAGGGTCTATCAAAACAGGGATATGTATACCTGTCTCTATACAGAGATCTATATACAGAGATATATCTATACTGGGATCTAAATACAGGGGTTTATCAATACAGGGATCTATACACAGGGGTCTATCTAAACAGAGATCTATATACAGAGATATATCTATACTACTGGTATCTATATACAGAGATATATCTATACAGGGATTTATATTCAGGGGTTATCAATACAGGGGTCTATATATAGGGGTTTATCAATACAGGGATCTATACACAGGGGTCTATCTATACAGGGATCTATACACAAGGGTCTATCAATACAGAGATCTATATACAGACATATAACTATACAGAGATTTATATACAGGGGGTTATCAATACAGGGATCTATACACAAGGGTCTGTCTATACAGAGATGTATATACATACGGAGATATATCTATACTGGGATCTAAATGACAGGCCGGTTTATGCAATACCAGGACATATACAAGGGATGGGCTTACAGAAATGCCATATACAGAGAATATATCTATACTGGGATCTAAATGCAGGGGTTATATCAATACAAGGGATCTATACAGAAGGGTCTATCTATACAGAGATCTATTTACAGAGAAATATCTATACTGGGATGTATATACAGAGATATATCTAACAGGAATTTGTATACAGGGGGTTATCAATACAGGGATCTATACACAAGGGTCTATCAAAACAGGGATCTATATACAGGCATATATCTATACAGGGATTATATACAGGGCTTATACACAAGGGTCTATCTATACAGAGATCTATACAGAGAGATATATCTTATACTGGGATCAAAATACAGGGGTTTATCAATACAGGGATCTATACACAGGGTATCTATACAGAGATCTAATAACAGATATCTATCTATACTGGAAATATATACAGAGATATATCTATACAGGGGGTTATCAATACAGGGATCTATAACAGGCATATATCTATACAGGGATTTAATACAGGAGGGCATTAATACAGGGATCTATACACGAGGTCTATCATACAGGATCTATACAAGAGATATATCTATATTGGGATATATATAAAGGGGTTAATCAATATAGGGATCTATACACAAGGTCTATATTACAGAGATCCATATAGAGAGTATGTCTATACTGGGAGCTATAGCCCTCACTACTGTGACTTTAAATTTTAACAATCAGAAGTTGGGGCCCGAAGGGTGATGTAGTGAGGTGCAAAGTACCTTTACATATGTTATCTTATAAAAGGAAGCAAGTAAAAGTAAAATATGATGGGTTGCTGCAAATTAAGTATACATATATATACAAAGTAATATATATATATATATATAAATAGGAAGCCGCACACCAATTTTTTGCAATTTTTTTTGCCTGTATATGTTTCTGGGGTTTGGATGGAGGACCATGGAGATACGCACACTATAGACTTTTGTACAGTGCTGCTGTGTTTTTACTTGTGTCTTTATATATATATAATATATATATATTATAGATATATATATATATTATATATATATATATATTATATATATATACTTATGTATATATATATGTACTTAATTTGCGCAACCCATCATATTTTACTTTTACTTGCTTCCTGTTATAAGATAACATATGTAAAGGTACTTCACTACATCAGCCCCTTCGCGGCCCCACTTCTGATTGTTAAAATTTAAAGTCATATATATATTTAAAGTCAGTATATACTTATGTATATATATGTAACTCGTAGGTATAGCAGACCTACTTTTATTTTAATAAAGTTTCCTTGCAAGATCTTTGACTGTGCATTTGGCTATACAGGAGCACCCAGGCTGTTGCTTTGAGGACGGAGTGGCAGGATCCATATACGAGATATATATATATATATATATATATACATAGTGTGGACTAGATGGCCGAAGCGCGGAAGTTTCATTCTATTTACGGATTTACGGAACTCAGGAAAAACCCAAATATCTGAAAATCAAACAGAACTTACTTTTTGAAATACCGTATTTTGGGGGTTACTGAATACTGGAGGTTGTTTTTGGTAACCCTCGAAAATAACCTCAAACATTTGATAACCCTCTAAAATACAACCGGAAACTATTATCTCTCGAAAGTAGAAAGTAGTTCTAATCGTATTTTCGAGGGTTATCAACATTCAAGGTTATTCTGGTAACCCTCCCAAAATCTAAACGATTCTGCCCTGTTTGGGATAGGAATGGTCGCGTTTTCTTAACCAAGGGTCTCCATGTCGGATCCGGGTCCGAGTCAGACCTGGATCCCATTTCTAGTGTGGACACTACATGGTACACCAAACACTTGTATAGACGCATTATCAATTACCGTCCACCATGTGCAGTAACTAACCTAAATTTCTCCTTCACCCTGCATAAAACTGTACATGGCTGCATCTCTAATGTTTTTACAGCTTTCAGTATTTACTGTCTGCATTTCTCTCCCACATAGATACTTTTTGTACTTAACCCTAGCTAGGTGATAATGGTCAGTATTTTACAGTAGAGAGTGTATACAATATTCAAAAGACCTCAACTCCTCACAGAATCTAAGCAGACCACACCCCAAGCAATCTCCAGCAATGCCACAGACTAAATTCTTCCTCATCTAGTTCTACAAGGCAAATGTTTATTTCACAAGATCTGCTTATATTAAGACTGTGCTGATCATTTAGCAAATAATATTCTGAAGGTAATTGAATGAAAATTCATTTTAAACATTTGTTCCCAAAGACAAATTAACTACCCCGGTGTAAAACTCCCACGTCCTAAATGGAGTCTCTCAGAAGATTAGCAATAAAGACTTGCATTGAATTATGTAAATTAGCAATATGCACGGGATGTTGGGAGTTTATATTGCTGTATACATTGATTTATTTAGGAAAAGGTGAAACAGTGCCTATGGCCACATTTATAAAATAAAGATTGGGAAGGTGTGGCTATACCAGTATCTTTAATAAACAAAACGAATTCTTATGCACATCCCATTCAGTTTATATTGCATAAATCTATATTGCCTTTTGTTTTCCTGACAGCAATGCAATTACTTTATTAAATGGCCAAATTATTTTAAGTGCAATTTCAAGAATGACAGGACTCCTATGCAGCCCATATTACAGAGAGATTCTTGTTGGTGTTATATACCCCAATCATGGTGAAACACCAACACAGGATTAAGTAATTCAGGGCGCCTCTACCTCTACCTTCATCCCTTTTACTGCTACAGTTTTTTGTGTGTCTCAGTTGCCACACCAAGGTTGTGTCTTATAGGATGATACCAATCTAGCAGTAGATTGCTACTGAAAGATTCTGAAGTGGAGTCGTATTCTTATTTAAGGGGCAGTATTCTTATTTAAGGGGCGGGTCGTAATTTTTTGGGGGTATTCTTATTTAAGGGGCAGAATTCTTATTTAAGGAGACGGTGATTCTATTTAAGGAGCAGAATTCTTATTTAGAGCGGTAATCTTATTTAAGGAGCGGTGGTATTCTTATTTAGGAGCGTATTCTTATTAAGAGGCAGTATATTTATTTAGGGGCAGTATTCTTACTTAAGGAGCAGTAATCTTATTTTAAGGAGCAGAATTCTTATTAAGGAGCGCGTTAACTTATTTAAGGAGCGGTATTCTTATTTAAGAGGCTATATTTATTTAGGGGCGTAAGTTCATACTTATAAGGAGCAGTAATCTTATTTAAGGAGCAGAACTTATTTAAGGAGCGGTATTCTTATTTTAAGGAGCAGAATTCTTATTTAAGGAGCAGTATCTTATTTAAGGGGCAGTATATCTTATTTAGGGGCAGTATTCTTACTTAAGGAGCAGTAATCTATTTAAGGAGCAGAATTCTTATTTAAGGAGCGTATTCTTATTTAAAAGGGCGGTATTCTTATTTAAGAAGCGTTTTTCTTATTTATGAGAGGAATATTCTTATTTATGGAGCAGTATTCTTATTTAAAAAGTGGTATTCTTGTTTAAGGAGTGTGTATCTTATTTAAAGAGCAGTATTCTTATTTTATAGTGAGTACTCTTATTTAATGAGTGGTATTCGTATTTAAGGAGACGGCGGTATTTTTATTTAAGGAGCATTATTCTTGTTTAAGAGAGTGATTATACTTTTTTAAGGAGTGGTATTCTTATTTAAGGAGCAGTTATCTTATTTAAGGAACATTATTCTGTTTTAGGATGCAGAATTCTTATTTAAGGAGCGGTATTCTTATTTAAGTATGGGCGGTATTCTTATTTAAGGAGTGGTATCTATTTAAGGGCAGTTATCTATATTTAAGGAACATTATTCTTGTTTTAGGAGCAGAATTCTTATTTAAGGAGCGGTATCTCTTATTATAAGGGGCAGTATTTCTGCTATTATTTAAGGAGGGTTTTCTTATTTAAGGAGCAATATTCTATTATAAGGAGCAATATTCTATTTAAAGAGCAGTATTCTTGTTTAAGGAGTGGTTTATCTTATTTAAATAGCAATATTCTTATTTAAAATAGCAGTATTCTTATTTAATGAGTGGTATTCTTATTTAAGAGCATTATTTATTTAATGAGTGGTATTCTTATTTAAGGAGCATTATTCTTGTTTAAGAGAGTGATATACTTATTTAAGGAGTGGTATTTTATTTAAGGAGCAGTTTCTTCATTTAAGGAGCATTATTCTTGTTTAAGAGGTGGATATACTTATTTAAGGAGTGGTATTTTTATTTAAGGAGCAGTTTCTCTTTTATTTAAGGAGCATTATTCTTGTTTAAGGAGTGATATACTTATTTAAGTGGTATTTTTATTTAAGAGACAGTTTTCTCATTTAGAGCGATGCAATATTCTTGTAATAGGGAAATCGGGTATTCTTATTTATTTGGCGGATTTGTTCTTTACCCAGAGTGTGGTCAGGTGCTCATTTCTGAAAAGTGCTTAAAGAGAGAGGAGGAGGAGAATCAGCCCTTAAGATTTACACAACAGAGGCTTTTAACTCGTAAATGACAAGTCCTCGAAGATTAGGACCAAGAGAACTACACAGGCATGGTATATGGTCTTACAATAATATGACCAGCTTATTGATCTATTACTTTATTTATCCATAGATCCATAGAGAAGGTCAAGCTGTGAAGCTGTGTTGGGGGTAAAGGTGTTTTCAGTGGGGAAAAAAAAACCAATTGTCAACACGGGATTTGCTCATTCTTCAACTGCAAATCCAAATTTTAAATCTGTTCATGTAACTGAACTGAGCCAATCTCCCATATGGAAATGCTACTTCCAGGGAACCCATGTGCTCTTACCACAGCCCCTTTAGAAATCCGTGTAATAACAAGCAGTGTTGAGCCTGGCTCACAAGGGATACAGGTGTGAATCTCCCCCCGTGGTCCCACAGCACAAGAGAAAAACAGAGAAAACTGCTCAAATTTAAATACAGAGCCAAAGGAACAATAAGAAATGAATTTTAATAAACAATAGGAGTAATATAGATATGTAAATGATTGATGTGGGCCCCTTTACTCACCCTGGTCGTGTGGCCCTGGTCTTAGATTTCCTGGTGAGTCCCAATAGTCCTGTCCAACACTGAATACAATGGGTTTTAGTAAAGCCTGGGAGACACAAAGCAATCTGATTGCTTATAGTGCTCTATTAATACCACATGCCGGTTTTACAGATGGAAAGACCTTTTTAAATCGAAACAAAACAACCATAACAGGTGGATCACACACAGATTTATGTGTTTCGTGTTAAATGAGTCTAAAACACGTGTGTGCGTTGTCAATATGTGATCTGTGCCTTGTGTAAGTGCAATGTGGTTAATTTGCTGAACAAGCGTGGCCATGTCTCTGAGCTGTGAGCCTTCCTGGAAGTACAGAAGAATTTAAGGACCCAGGATAATGTTTCATGTTCAGCTGAACATACAGATTTAGATGCAGTGGAAATGCCACAGCAGCTAGTAATATTCTGTTCAGGTCGATTTCCTTATAGCCACTATTGATTATTAGATTTCTCTCTGGCTCTCACACCTGCTCCATGATTTACATCGATTATACCCTAAATAAATAATAGAACCTCTGGTGCTTCTCCACTTGCTTGGAAAAACACTATATCCCACACCCTCAACCACACCATGTTTTTCTTAGGATTCAAAAAAAACTTGAGCCTAAAGGCCCCTATACATGGCGTTGATATTCCGATCAATTTGTTACCAGAATTTTCCTGTGTTTCCGAGATAGACCAATCGGTGATATCAATCGATCTATGAAAAATCTGTGATGTGATGGGTAAGACTGAAATCCCAAAGATTGGCAGCACAAGTGGGGAGTTACGATATGTTGAAACCGCACATATAGCAGGATGATCGCACTGACCAATATTACTTCAAACACAGTTTATTTACATAGCGATCTGCTTGATGCATTTCGGTCGCCAATAGGTCCTTAGTTGCTTATGACTAATGGGCCGTTCGGTCTGAACACATCAGTGGATCTCTATGAATATATCTTTGTACAGCCTCATTTCATCTATTAAGAATACATGTAAGGAGCACTAAGTTGATGGTTTGTGTTGTGCCATAATTTCAATCCAGATACTTGTTTGTTTAAGCTATCTGACTCTCTGTGAGGGCAAGCATGCTCAGTCATCCTACTATGGGCAGCTTTGGCAGAGGGAATTTCCAACAATGTAGTTCATGTATCGACTATCACCATTTCCAGATACAGCAAAACTATAAAACAGAGAAAGTTTATGATAATAAGGCTCTTGATTGACATTTATATAAGATGTTTCAGACTGGATAGCTAAAGAAATAGTGGACAGATCAAAAATGCTACACTTAGGTGATTATGTGTTTGGTTGCTGCGATAATTTCAATCCAGTACTTGTTTTGTGTAGCTATCTGACTCTCTGTGAGGGAAGCATGCTCAGTCATCCCTATGAGGCAGCCTTGGCAGAGGGAATTTCCAACAATGTAGTTCATGTACCGACTATCACCATTCAGATACAGCAAAACTATACATAACAGAGTTTATGATAATAAGGCTCTTGATTGACATTTATATAAGATGTTTCAGACTGGATAGCTAAGAAATAGTGGACGATCAAAAAAATGCTACAGTGATAGTTGGGAAGAATTATAGTTTCCAGTAATGGCCAATTAAAAAAAAACAAATTTCCCATGTACATATTCTTTTAATTCATACAGGGTATAATATATAATTTATTTTTTATAAATGTAGAAGGTAATTTATTTTTAACATTGTCCATATTTTCAATAACTTTTTGGCTGCAAATTTTATATTTAGAGAGGTAATGGGAATTACTTAGCTGACTGTCTTACAATTACCTCTGTGTATTTTTCACTACTGTGAGTTAAAGCTTTGTGCCTATTGTGCACAAGAACATTACATAGTAACATGCACTGCGTGTCAAAATTCCCTGTTGATGATCCACAATTTGCCATTAACACCAAGCACAGATATTACTATGCGTATACACTCATGAGAAGAAGTAAAAAGGCTTATTTAATAAAAGGTGCAAAAAGTTTGCATGTTATATTCCCTGCAGCAAACAATTAGATGTAAACTTTTTACTGGTCTACTGAAGTTAGAAAACATTCCACTGGTGGTGTTATAGATTAAAAGCACAGGCAAACTTTTGTCCTTTTGAGTAAAGTAAAAAAAAAAAAAACAAAAAAAACAATGTGCATGAAAAAACACTATCATTGCCATTGCTCTTAAAGGGCATCTTTACCGAAAAATAGATTATTTTAAATTGACCATAACTGGAAACTATAATTCTTCCCAACCACCACTGTATCATTTTTTTGTGTTGATCTTCTCCCTATTTCTTAGATATCCAATCTAAAACTTCTCTATTATCAGCTGTGTCAATCAAGTTCCTTGCTCTCAAAACATATCTTTCTGTGAGTAGTTTTACTGTAGCTGGAATGGTGACGGATTTGACAGTTTGAATGCTGCATGCTGTGTGCAGGCTTGACAGTTGGTTTTTGTGGGAAAAAAGTCAGGTCAGATGGAAGTGGGAGTGGTTAAAAGGGGAGGGGGGATACTGCTCCTAAACAAAATGTGTGCTGGATTAAGGCATGAGCAACACCACTCCACTCAGGGTAAGTGCTACTTATATGTATTCAATTATAGATTAAGATGAGACAAACTCATTTTTCAGTTATAGTGTTCCTTTAAAGTTTTGAGAAATTATTGTTCTTTCTATTGTTTCTTCTCTTTGATTTTTACAATGTTTTGTATTCTATCAGGGAGATGTAAAAAAGTTCTTCAGGCTCATTCTACTCATAGCCGCGCTATCATTATGGGTAATGCTCCTTCCGCGATTCAAATGTCGCGTTTGTAAATGTGGGTAAATCCCGATAAGGGATTTTCCCCCTGTGGGATTTTAAGCCGGCTGTTTGCAAAATCGCCACTAAAACTAGCGCAAAAGCGGTATTCAATAGCGAGTGTTGGATGCGCTGGTGATTTTTTGCATAACCCACACATCCAACGCTAATTTGGGTTAAAGTTAGTACAACTTAAACTTCATATATTTGTCCAGCGAGTCAGGGTAAATGAGCTCGCGTTTTGTTAAAAATGGTGCTAATTTTTGCCCCAACCAATAAAATGTTATTTACAATTTGAAAGCTAACATCTGATTGGTTGGGGCAAATTACCACCCTTTTAACAATGAGAACTTTTATTACATCTCCCCATATATCCTCCAAACTTGGTATAGAAATGCCATTACACGTGGTAGAAGTGAGCTATCTTCATGTAAGGAATCTGTGGAAGCAGAACCTTTAATTGCGAACATTAAGATCATGTAATCAAAGCACATCTGCCACTATAGAACCTGCATCTGAAGCGTACACTAAATAATACTGTGCCACTTTGACACAAACAAAACATTCATACACATATCTAAATAAAAGTTCTAAATTTACAAAATAAAAGCACAATAATATAATAGTAAAACACATTTATTTTCACAAAGTAACCCTTGAAATTTCTATTGTAATGATTGACGCACAATTGGTTGTAAAACAATGTTATGTTCCACATACATTACAGTGAACCTGTGCATTGGGATGTATGAAAATGAAGTTATGGAAGTTCACAATATCTACACAGGCTATGTACTGAGAGCTGATAATCTCTGTCTATACCCCCTTTAGGCAAGCACCAAGCAACTGATAGCGGCACTCGTGCATTTTGAATAATGTTTACTGGTTCCCGAATCTTTTAACGCTATCTGCTGGCGTTAAAGATTCCATCTACTTTTATACAGTTTTTTGGATATTACATTTAAAACCTTAACTAATGTAAGCAGAGCGGCACCTAGCCATTATGTGGCATGGAAGTGGAGCAATCGTCAGTGAGAGGGTGTAAGAGTTAAACAGGGCAGGTGCGCGCTCGATTGGGACAGTCTTCTGTGCGCGGAATCCACAATCTCGGCAATGCCTGTGAGGAAGAGTGAGAACGGTCTGGTCTCAGAGCTGCTGGAGAAAACAGAGCTACCCACCTCCCAGCCCATTGTATATATTTTTTAAAAATTATTATTAAAACTAAAAAAAATAAGAGTTGTGATTTTTAATGGCAAACATTGTCGCGAGCCTGGTGGTTTTAATGTTTATTTTATTTAGCCAAGGCAGACTCAAGGAAGTCAGCCTGGGTAAGTGGATATGGACAATAGGCGGTTCTGGAGCTGGCTAGTGATTATGTTTAAAGAAATAAAAAAATGGATTTTGACATTGGTATAAAAGAATTATAATTCCAATTAAGTTACATAAGTTACATTCACCACCTAGAAATTCTGTGTATCTGGGTTATTGTGGGTTTTTTATTATTATTTAGTAGTAATAAGTTAAATACATATTGGTTACTAGAGATGAGATCCGGTTCCAAATCTGAATGTTCCGTCCGAAACGCGGGCAGATCGTTCGGATTTCGGGACTTCGGATAGCGTTTTTGATTTTTATTGTCCGCCTCTGCTAATCCCTCGAAAATACGGTTGGAAACTCAAAAATAGTTTCCGGTCGTATTTTTGAGGATTATCAAACATCAAGGCTATTTTTCGAAAATAGCTTGAACGTTTGATAAAAATCGAAAACGCAATCCGAAGTCCTGAATTAAGTTCTGTTTTCAATTTGAAAACCCAAAAACGCAACCAACCCGGCAGAGAACCAATGTCCCATGGGGCTAGTGAGATTTGCAAAGCGATTTGCTAAAGAACTATTTGTATTTCTTAATTACCACTTTTTGTGAAAAATTTGTAAAATCAACGTCTACAATTAAATTGCTAAACCATGCTTTAACAAGTTAACCGAATTTACAATGTATTTTGTAAGATCACAGATGTGATAAATAGTGGCCAGGTCAGTATCACTAATATCTAATTCAGGGTACTGTGATCCTAGAATAAATGCAGAAGAAATCTCATATGATGCCCAAACACTAAAGGTGCCCACACACTAGCTCTTACACACGATAACTTTACGACGTGGCTTTGGCTTTAGACATGGTATGATGTCTAATAGACTTAATGTCTAAACAGGAGAATTTCCAGTTTAGTCACCTACATTATCATTGTGTACACTGGTTATTATAGGAAGGCAAACTTATTTCTTGTCTATCGTTGTATTCACTTCAGATCAACTGGACTTGAGGTTTAGTTCTTGAAGACGTTTCGCTAGTCATCCGACTGGCTTTTCTCAATTCAGAATGACTTGTACAAGAATCTGTGGCAATTATGTACCCTGGAAAGTCCCCAATTAGCATATCTACACACCAGTTTGTTAATGGCGTGATGGATAGTGGCAAGAGGTGTTATAGAAGCCCAGAGTAAGGTGTCAAAACAGCATTGTATATGGCAGACAGTTGGTGTTGAACCCCACACCTCTATTTAGGCTTGGTTTTCACATCAATGGCCTCCTTGACACCTCTCTTGAACCAGTTCACGTTCCTTTGCCAATATGTTAACATTACAATCTTCAAAGGTATGTACTTTATCCTTAAGATGCAGGTACACGCGCTGAGTCCTGACCCGAGGAATTGGCTCTTCTGACTGGGCCATACGTTGATGCTAGTTGCCAACTGTCTGCCATGTACAATGCTGTTTTGACACCTTACCCTGGCATTTCTATAACACCTCTTAGCCACTATCCATCATGCCCTTAACACCTGGCTGTGATATGCTCAAATGGGATTTTCCAGGGTACATAATTGCCACAGATTCTTGTACAAGTCATTCTGAATTGAGAAAGCCAGTCCGATGACTAGTGAAACGTCTTCAGAACTAAACTTCAGTCCAGTTGATCTAATTGAATACAACAGATATACCATGACTGCGATGAATGAGAACCTTCACAAGCATTCTTTCTTGTCGAGCATTTTGTTAAAAGACAAAGACAATAGATATCAATAAACACTAATAAATATATTTTGCTGGTGTTGTGTGTTTTTGTTTCCTGTCTTCCAGATATTAACTTCAATAATCATCTATAATTACAAACTACAGATTTGTAACAATTTTGCTTGGTTAAACTTAATGTAAGAGCTGTCTATCTATTTGTTTATAGTAGGATTTAAATTTGTCTTAAAAATTAAGTAAAGCAGCCTTATTTATCTAAAATTTCCCATAAGCAATATAATATTATTTAAAAATCAATAATTTAGCAATAAAACTACCTTTAATAAGCATCTAAAATTTCCTGACACTATTGTTTGTCTGGTGTTGGAATATTAGTATAAACAGCTCTAAGTGTTTAAAAGTGCCTTTTAGTGTCCGGTGCTTGTTGGTCTTTATTTCTGGCATCAGGAAATGACTGGATTGAAACATCGAACTAGGAACTTTAGCTGAGAAGAATCGGATGGAGGGAAAAAATAATTCTATAGAGAAAACGGTGTTATGTGAAAATGTCCTGTAATCCTATGGACACGAAGAGCAACAGAATATAATGGCAAATCATGCTATAGCTGTCCTTTATTTGATTAGAGCAATGAGTACATATGGAAACATGCTAAAGATACTGAACGTCCTCACAATAATGACAATTACACACTGAAAGAACATCCTGTACATTTACTGTGTTACTAAGTTACACAGGGAACATTACGCATCTCAGTGTGAAAGGTTTTCAAGTTCCAGAAAAACTAAACTTTATTTTTGCCTGATAATCTGCTTCATATACCATTGGAATACACGGTGGCTGGTATGATTTATGTTGCGACTGTATAGACAATGTATGTCAGGTCAAAAATCTATTTGTATGCTTCTTCCTTTATATTTTTCATAAATAAGGGTATGTAAGGAATGTTGAATGTTTGGAATATGGAAAACCTATGAACACTTTGTGGAGGTAGTATATATATTAATTGTTTTAAACTATCAAGTTCTTTTAAACACATCACTATTATTATTACTATAGATTTGTTATATTACTATTAAATCAAATTGTATATATGTGTGTAAAGCATGTTATAAGTGGGTATTGTATGAAAAATACCAACACATACAAGCAGTAAAATAAAGAATAATTACTAAATAGTAAGAATATTTATTATTTAAATCATTATTAATGGGTACCGCGTATATCAGTTTGACCAATATGAACAAAATCCATTGAAAAACAATAACATTATATTCAAGTGCTTACAAATACCATATACAGTCCAAGGAACACTCCAGCCACACCGGTGTTGGCTGTATGCCAGACAAGTGGATAGGTGCAGTTCACTAGCCCTCCATTCCAGAGGCCAGAAAGTTCTCTAGTCACAAGAAAGTATGGGGAGCAACACAATCAGTGTAATATTTATTGTAAAACACATACAACGTTTGTACTTGAGAAAAGGGACAGGGCGTCTTGAAACATTGTTTGTGTTGTTACAATAATAAAGTTGTGACTTCACCTGAATAGTGTGCTCCCCTTTATCTTTTTTGTGCTAGACAACTTACAAATACCGTGCATAGTATTTTACTGAGACTAATCTACTGCCCATAAAATCTTCTCTGGAAGAGTTTCCATGACCGCTGTGTGACCTATATGTAGGCCTTCTCTTCTCCGACCAGATTGCAGGTATTGAGAATTCCTTATCCTTTTGAAGAGAAAAGACAATTTCTAATAACATTGCATGCTGCTTCCTCTATGTAAAGTCAGAATTAAAGCAGAGGCATCTTTAATTTTTTGAACTTTATACAAGAAAATTGTTTTTTCTTGATTTTTGAATGGGCGTATCATACCCAAAACAAATAATATATCCAGCACAAGCTATTTTTAGTGTTACAATACCGGTAATAACCAGTTACCATAACCACATCAACAATGCTGAGTGTGCTATCCCCTCTGAGCTGAGTGTTTGTACATGTGCACACAATTTAATATTGGTCAGTTTAAAAAAAAAGACTGGATGAGTTTCTGCAAACAAGGAATGTTACAAGTTACTGGTATTGATACATAAGTAGAGTTGTTCCAGGGAAATTTCCGATTGCCACTTGCAGTCAAGAAGGAATTTTTTTCCCCCTTCATAAATTTGGTGGGTTTTTTTTTTGCCTTCGTCTGGATCAACAGTTAGGCAGGATATGAGGATATTCTAGATGGGTTGAACTGGATGGACGTATGTGTCTTTATTCAACCTCAAATAATACTATATACTATACTATACTATACTATACTAATATTACTCACATGCACAAATCCGGTTAATTTCCTAATTAGTATATACATATTATGTAGAATGTCTATTGTTTTGGTCTAATAAATTACTTACCTCTGTCTATTTGTTTTACTTGTAAAGGTAACTCATTTTGAAATCACCATCTTTATAACTAACATATTGTGCTCTCTCCGGCTTCAATAAGGAAAATTATTATTTCATCTCTGGCTCAAGGTTGTTATACTGTTATACTGAAATATATAAGAGTCTGTTTTTTTTTTTAAACTACATTTTAAAGATAACTTCTGAGTTGGAAATTACAATTGTTTTCGAAATTATATCTATTGTTTAAACATTGAATCAATGTAATATCAATCCAGTGTATGGCTGGCATTAGAGGCCCTAGACATTCAAAATGTGTGTGTGTAATTCAAATAAAAACCATCCACAAACTGTGAATATTTTTTTCTTTTTAAAAATGAAGAAGCAGCATACAGTACGTTTATTTACAGTAAACATACAGAAAAAATACACTGCCTGAAAAAATATGTGACATCAGCTTGCGAATAGCAAGATAACTGTCCGATAAAGGGCCTGCTGTTCTGTATTACTGCATGAGAAGTGGAGATACCAAAAACATAGAGTAGCTGTAGCTCATATAAAAAAACCCCCATAATTCTGTATACAGCGACCAAAAGGTACGGTACCCCAGCAAACGCATTCTTGCCTGTTTTTATCTTAAAGCAATTCAGATTCCAAATGGATTGCGAACAATAACTTCTTTATTTACCTTGTTATATTCCAATAAGAAATATCATTATCTGTACCAAGCAGGGAACGTTTTATTCTATGCTTTGTTTTTGTCATATTGAAGATTCAACATTATAACGAACAGGAACCGTATACCCCCTAACTAATCTGATGATGTTAATCTATTCTGTGTCTGCAGAGGGATGTGGCGTTCTGCCTGTGATGTCACATAGTTGTCCAGTTGGGTTTATTTTTACACTTTCACTTTCCTGAGCGGTGGAGGTGGTTTTATTAAAAGAGAATAAGCAACATAATATCCCCAATGTATCTACTGCTGTGTTGTCGTCATTACAATTAATAGAGTAATTGAATCATACACAATGAATAGTATATAATAGTATATAAATAGTATTATCATAGATATAAATAGTATATAATAGTGTATGTACCATCACCCACTATGAGGTTGACAAGCTAAACCATGGTTTAAACCTATGTACCCTCTATGGAAAATGATGCACATAGCCTCATACAGATGTAAGATTCAACCTGATGAAGACCAACTATTTTCAACCAGCAATGTGTGTGTGGCTCCTGCCTGCTTTGTTTAGCAATATGTCCTGCTGGATCATGAATGACATTAACGAGAGACTGCCAAACATGTAAAATTGTTGCTCATCAATATGGTGTTCAATGGCTGCTTCCAGTCCTGATAGTATTCTTCAGGTGTGTGGGGCCTAACAGTGAATGCCCCATAAATATATGGAATAATGGGAATCTTACCCACCTTCTGTGACTACTGAGATGTGTTACTAATGCAGCAAAGCCTTTTGAAACAAAAGGAAGTTCACAGTCTTGTGCATAAAATAGCAATGTCTAGCTAATCCAAGAAATAAGGAATGATTTCTCACTCCCAGCATTTCCAGAAAAGGGGAATTTTATGTCCCTGTGACAATGCATGTGTCCAGAGCTGCTGGCTTATAACATGCAATATAGGCTAAAGGTATAGATTCATTTATCTAACTTGTAGACATAACATATTTTGATTGTGTTAGATCTCGTCAGATGCAAGATACAGATTCATGGCTTCTAGTTTTAACAGGACTGCCTAGTTTTGAGGGACTTGCCCTCCCAGTTCTTAGACTGCTGACACTTTTTCCCACGATAAAGCAGGGCATGTTAAGTTAAAGGGGGGGGGGGGCACAGTAGGTCCATGGCATAGCTGGGCAGTCCAGAGATTGAGCCATGCCTTCCCAACTTTCCAAGTTTGGAGAGTATTGAACAGAAAATAAGTATTCTAGGCTACATTTCTCTTTTAATTTACAGATACCTGCCAATGTAAGAGGCAATTTGAAACTTTTCCTGTAGAATCATCAGGAGTATCAATATTTAGTTACATACTAGTCCCCTTATATGCCCAGCCTTAGTCTGAAATATAAAATCACAAACAATCAATTCATGTCAAAAAAATAAATGAATTACATTTAAACTTGAGAGTTTCAGCTTTGAAAATAACCAGAATGTTTTAATAGATATGATATGATGTTTACTTCGCCAGTAGTGGTAATTTGATTTGCTACTGCATCTCCTGTTATTGTCAAGATACACGTGTCTGCCTTACGTAGAGTTGTATGACAACAAGTTTTCCTTTTGTTAACAGTAAAATAAATGTACCGATGTTCAATCAATAAATCATCAACACTTTAGAATTGTGTCGCACAAGAGAACTGAAGACGAGTTAGATAGTAGCATATACAATGAAATGTGTCATGCACATTAAATATTGTTTCAGGATTTCCCTATAAATACACACACAACCAGAGACATGGACAGCTAAGGCAGAGAGACAGAATGGATATGTGCGAATTCAGAGAAGCTTAATGTGGCCAAGTTAAAATATGATTTATACAGAGACGTATAATCTGTGTCGTACTCCTTTTCCTTCTCAGGTTATAACACATGGTGTGTAATTTTTTTCTCCCATTTTTTGTGAGCAACCAACTTTGAAGTGGAAATCCAGGATTGACCAACTCAGATCATAAAATTGTTTACATTGGAAAGTTAGCAGAGCTACATGTCAAATAATACATACTGGAAATAACGATCATAAATCCAACTCGTAATATCGACCTGCTCTGTATCAGTATCCAGATATCAGATGTTTTAAACATCAAAACAATTTGGCGCACAAACAATGACATTTCAGGGTTAAATCCTCAGGCAGCATACGACGGCTCCTTTCAGTTAATGTTGGTGTTTTGCATGAGGATGTGAAGTGCATTAATAATCAGTGACATAAAAAGCCATTAAAATTCCATTATTTTATGGGGAATCTTGTCATGGAGGTGCCTTGTGTAGAGTCAGATAACTAAACAGACTACATTAGGGATATTACACAGGTTAACATCATATATGTACATTATGTTACATATAAAATGTCATGTTGCCTCTGGCAATGTTGGAAATAATAACACAGTCAGTTCCATCCTTTGTTTAGTGTCTTATGTATTTAGGTGCATGTAACATAATGGGTCCCAATTCCATTCAGCACTGAAATCTACCAGGTGATTACGGCTGGTACACACAGTGATATTTTTGACTGATTGGCATCCAAACTGATATATTTAGATCAGGCTGAAATATTTGCAAATTACCATAAAGCATAATCTTCCCCTTGTAGTCTCAGTTGGTCATATTGGGCCAGGATTGGCCTGAGTGTACGTGCCCCATGTCAAACTTATAAGATAATGTACTGTATGTATGTGGCGGCTTGTGTTAATACATATTTACTCTCAAAGCAGATCTGCTCCTGTTCCTGTACTAACTTTTTATTTTATATCCAGTAGCAGCCTAGTACTATGACAGTTCACTCAGGCCAATATTTATTTTGGTTAGATTGGACAGTGATTGCTAATTAATTGCAAATGCAGGGCAGATCCATTGAATCAAATACACACACTGATGACCCTCCTGTATATGCTTTATGGAGCAACCGTTCGATGGGGCGACACACTGTGCAATGTTATCAGCTATCATCCTGCTGTAGTAAGAGAGCCCATGTGTACCCATTCTAATGTTAAATAAAATCTTTCTCCTTTAAGTTTATGTTTTATTAACATCGAGTGAACCCATTTCCCTGCCAGAATACTGAATATTAAAGTACTTCCAACATACTAATATAGTACTACAGAGAAATAATAAAATATCTGTAATATTTATTTTATGTATATTTAAGAAAACTCTGTCCTAAAACACATTTTCCTCTGACTTGAAGCCTACAAACTGCTAATAAAAAATATATTGCAGGCTTTCTAAGAGATACCTAATCAAAGATACTAAATCATTCAGTTCACTCCCCCCTTAGTCAGTGAGCTTAGACATGCTCATTGTTATGAATTCACAAGGGATCCTGTAATCACCTACATTGTATTTTTGTGCTAAAGGTAAGAGTAAAAACTGAAATGAAAGTAAATGTTACGCTAGTTTTTGTCGACATGCGTCGAACGGCTGATTTGCTGATGCTCCACCGTTGGGCCTCATTCTGATTTGCTGAATGTTCCACCGTTGGGCCTCATTTACCTGCCTGTACATAAGTGCGAAGCTTTAGGAAAAGTGCTATAAAACATTCTGAAACTGAATTGGGGGAAAATAGTCAAATTATATTTTGCAGTAAGATGTTTTGTGAAGAAGTTCTAATTTTTTGATAAACAGATACACAAACAGTGATTAAGCATACATTTCAGTCTTTATACTGTAGGTCTCTTTCAGACCTTTCAGTGATCAACAGGGTGGAGCTAACATGTTTATTTCAGCTCCTCCTTGTGCAGGACAAATATAGGGGAGACATGTCACTTCCCGACAGTGTTTGGATGATGTCAGTAATTCCATTCTCTATTTTAATTCACGCATTATTGTCAAGGCAATCATGATCTGGCCACTATGTGAGATTTACATCAGGCACGGTTTTATCATGACAAGTCATATTTCTTTGTGAGAGATAGGACTTGTACAACAGAGGCAAATTTACACATCAGTAGCCTGTAGGCCACAAAAAGCCTGACGCCCTTGCCCCACCCCTAAATAAACCACACACCCAAACCCCCCACTTTTTGGGGAATAAAATAGGAATATAAATGGGCAGTCACCTCTCCAACAACAGACGCACCTAGACATGTGCCTACTGTGCCTAATGGTAAATCCGGGCCTGTGTACAAGTGACTACATGCAAATCACAACAATCAGGTAATCACATGCGCTCCGATCAATGGGTCACATCGCAAATGGCCCCAGTGCGCCTAGTGGGGCCACTCCAATTGGGCCACACTAGTGTGCGCTTTTTAACACGCACAATCAAATCGCAAACAAATTAGATTGCATGTTAAAATGGCCTGATGGCCTACTCTAAAGGTGCAGATTGTTCCTTCTTGAAACACAAATCATATTTTGTATGTTGCACACAGAAGTCTATTTTAACCAACGTGTACAGTCTTAAGAGACTGTGCTTTCTGTGTCCCGATCTGCCCGTACAAAGGAAGTAAATGTTAATACTGTATATGCTACTATATAGTTTTTTGCTGACATGGATCTTGAATAAATTAATCTAGAGGGAAAATAAAGCCTGTTGTAGGAATCTCAAACTAAATAGATCATGTATTCCCTTAATGAACTCTCTTAAGTGACATATAATGAAATGAAGATATTTGCAATAGTATCGATAGTATCAGAAAAGAGCATAAACCCTTTGAAAACCTGGAAAGACCTTTTTTGGGGGGTTATATTTTTATAAAACATTATAGACACGTTTAACACGTGTATCTAGGGATGTTACTTTGAAGCACTTTCATGGCTGTGCTATTTCCTTCCTTTTAAAAATGCAGTTAGTGTTCTCATCCAACTTAATGACTAACTAAGGCTTGAGCTTTATTACAGACCCTTCAGACCCAGGAGTCACGCAACCTCCTCTGTAACCCTTTGTTTACTTCACTGCGTCTTCCAGGCAATCAACAGAGCTATAAGAGAGGAAAATCAGTTTGTAGCCATTCTAGTAAAAGTCGATATTATGTGATGTGAGATCTGCTCACCACAAAAATAAAATAAACCAGCAATAAAATGATAATCATTGAATGGTAGAATTCCTTTTATTATAGTTCCCTGTAATGGAATATTAAGGAACAACCAGCAGTGGCACATTGTGTATTTCGTTTAGAGCATAAAGCT
Source organism: Hymenochirus boettgeri (assembly GCA_019447015.1). Classification (NCBI taxonomy): domain Eukaryota; kingdom Metazoa; phylum Chordata; class Amphibia; order Anura; family Pipidae; genus Hymenochirus; species Hymenochirus boettgeri. Next base: position 283,243,397 of record CM033470.1, on the reverse strand, counting down.
TTACCTGTCACAGAACATCATGTATTACAATGCTGCCTCCAATGTTACTTTATTTAATGTCATTAATGTACACATTAAAGATGTATTTTGCAATCAAAATTGAGTAAATGCAATATGCAGTAAAGGTAAACTACATTGACTAATATTTCGCTCGGCATTAATATGATAAACATAGTTATAGAAAGCATCAAAATGAAATGACCATTATTAGGCAGCAAAACTGATTTTCACATGGAATGGGAACTGTGATTTCCCCATTGTAAGTCATTTCTGTCATTATTGAGTCATTATTGAAAATGTGGGGAAATACTGTAACATCAGATGGGACATGGGCTGGGATATTCTACCTGTGTAAATTGCTGGAAAACGCTGTCTAAAGCCACATGAGACTAACATAGTAGGATACAAGAAGAGTAGGAAAGTTGGAGAGTATGATAGTAGGAAAAACAGAGACTAGGAGAGTAAGATAGTAGGCGCGACTAGTAGAGTATAGGGGGTAGGTAGAATTAGAGAGACTAGATAGACTGAGCGACTAGGAAAGTAGAGACAGGACATAAGGTAGTAGGAGAGGAGGAGAGGAGGAGTCTAGGAGAGGAGCAGAGTAGCCACATGGTGGCTAGAGAGTAATAAATAGTAGGAGACTAGAGAGCAGAAAGTAGGCAGAGTATAAGAGATATGATGAGTAAAAATAAAGGAGACTAGGAAAGTAGAGGCTAGGAGAGTAACAGTAGGAGACAAAAAGAGTTGGAGAAGTAGCGAGGTATGCGAATAGAGAATAGGAGACTAGTGAGACTAGCGGACAGTAGGGCTAGAGAGTAAGATAGTAAGAGACTAGAAGAGTAGGAGTATAGAATGACTAGGAAGACTAGGTGGACTAGGAAAGCAGAGACAAGGACAGTAAGGTTAGTAAAGGGAGAGAGGAGGATGCTAGAGAGGAGCAGAGCCATATGGCGACTAGGAGAGTAAGATATAGGAGACTAGAAGAGCGGGAAAGTAGGAGAGTATGAGAGTAAAGAAAGAGACTAGCGAAAGTAGATAGAGGCTATGAGATTAACATAGTAGGAGACTAAAACATTAGTAGAAAAGAGAAAGAGTATGTGAGTAGGAGAAATAAGACTAGTGAGACTAGGAAAGTAGAGGCTAGGAGAGTAAGACGGTAGGATAGTAGAAGGTAGAGGTAAGGACAAATTGGAGACAAGTAGACTAGGGGGACTAGGAAAGTAGAGACAAGGACAGTAATGTAGTAGGAGAGGAGAGAGCCTAGGAGATGAGGAGATAGAGACTAGGAAGTAGGAGACTTGAAGAATAGGAGAATGGGAGACAGGAGAGTAGATTTTTTTGCAATATACAGTGAATTCGTTCAGCATTCTAGGGGATTCACACATTAGAATGAAATGTCCCCATTCAGAGTTACCCTGGATCCTGATAGTGAGACCCAGAGGTGTGTCTCTCTAATGATGGCAATATGAGCAAAATGTCAGGCAGCACCCCTGATAAACAAGAGAGGCGGCAGGCAGAGCTCACTTTTTTAATTTGTACCACCAATTATGGTATGGATAAAGGTCTTTTTTTGAGAATTGTATAAATACCGCTGTGCATTTTGATGTGCAGTTTTAAAAAGAACCAAATGTTTAACCACACCCATTCCTTGAAGCACACACACCTAACAGTGGTTGCATTGGTGCAACTTCATGGCGACTAGTGGTAATAAGGCAGCATTCAAAAGTTTGGCTCAGGTGGCAAAAACCCTAGAGAGCCCCCTGGTTAAGACCCCAGTACCCCATATTCTCATCTACGTCACAGTCCCAGGCTAACACACATGGAAGGATCATTCATCCTGGACTGACCATTCTGCACTTCTGACTGGTTTGCCAGGCACTAACGGCCTGTTGCGGCGATCTGTCAGCCGTGGCAACTTTTCGGAAACGTCTGATCGGCCACAGACGAAAACCTATACTAATTTTGAGCCCATTCGACAATACACGAACTATCGGGCTGAAAAGTTGCATTGTGTGTAACATAGCCTTAATATATATGGACACAGATCATTTGCCATTTATGGAATATTATGGGTCTGTATGTGAGGACCTTGTGTATAGAGAGGATGGGCTGGTATTAGATCACAAATAATATAATATAGTGGATTAATGCACCCCTACTGTAAATGATAAGGATATTAGATAGTACCAAGGAGTTCTATGACCATACAAAAGCACGAGTACCTTTATACAGGGCACAGCAACTCCTTTAATTTACAGTTCGGGGTGCATTATTTATTATAACCTATCCCTTTGTGGCTTCTGGTTTCCTCTTCTCCTCCTGAACTGTAAGATTACTATGCTAATAATCTCAGTCCTTCCCATAGAAAATTCCCAATAACAGGGGGTAAGGGTTATAAGATTATTTACGACAGTTGGCCAGTGTGCCCTGTCCCCCCAAACTCTACCACACAGTGGTTTGGGTTAAATGCGAATAAACATGGTCCTATGTGACAGCGACAGTGTGCCGACGATCGTCTGATAGCAGAAGAGAAAACATGTGGACACCGTAACCGATGAACATCCTGACACATTTCCAGGAAAGACCAGGGATTATTACCCAGCACCAACAAAGAGGAGACTCATGTGATTACGACTCCATGGACATCGGTCCTTGTAGTTAACAAACCATCCTGCCCTGAATGTCCTGGCTACAGACACTTCTATAATGATCTTTTATAGAACTCATTTCGTCAAGCAAGGCGCTCTGCGGCTAATGTTCTGTGGAGTGGTGCAGGTGCATAGTGGATGAGGACAGGAGTATGGCTGGACTAGTTACAGGAAGAGGAGCAGAACCCATTAGACCAGCACTCGTCGCCATCGCCAAGAATCCATCTCAGTCTAGAAACTAAATTGTTATTTATTATCTGGAAACGATAAAATTAGATTTACTAAATACAACATCCTTAGAAATGAACATTCAATATATTACAGCAGCCCCAAGCCCTATATGGGTGGCACCTGTATTCCTGATAGCAGGTGTCGTTACTTTCATAGCAGTTTTGATATCCGAATAGTGTACATAGTATAGTGGTATAGTAAACTGTGTAGTGATGTTAACGTGTGAATAGTGTCAAGTTGTACAGTTTGGTAATAGGTTATAATGTAGTAATAGTGTAACTTTAATATGAATAGCGTAATAATATAATAGTGTATAGTTGTACTAGTATTTTGTGTAAAGTGTACATATCGTATAATGTGCTAATAGTGTAATGGTATTGTGTGTGTAAAGTGTAATAGTATAATGCGCTGTAGAGTATTTTGGGTAAAGATGTAATATTAAATTGTTCATGTGTTGCACAAATGTAATAGTATGTAAATAGGGTAACTATAATGTGTATTGTGTAATTGTAATCGTAATAGTAAAATTGTAACTAGATGCACTAGTTATGTGTACATGTGCTAATGTGTCATGTATGTCGGCTATTGTGTATAATGGTGTAATTGGTTGCTAGTAGTTAGTGTGTAATATGGTAACAGTGTTTTGTAATAGTTATAAGTATAACGTTTAATAGCTTGTAATGGAGTAAATGTAATGTGTGTTATGTGTAGTTTCATGGTAACAGTGTTACTATGCATCAATGTTGTTAATAGAGTAACAGTGTAATGTGTAATGGGTTATGTGTAATGCGGTATTGCAACCACATGATATGTAATTTGCAAGTGTGAAAGTAGCATGAAATGGTAGTAAACAGTTGTTTAAAAATAATTGGCAACGTATCTTGAACTAAAAGTGTAAAAAACAAAAACGTTGTAATTGAAATATAATGTAGAATGAATATGATACTGGAAATCCTGATATAGACAACGAATACTCATAAGTATAACAGCAAATTTTAAAATTCCTAACCACGGTAGGTAGCTATTGAGTTTTATGTTTTCTAGTCATTTTCTATGTATAAGAATGTTTAGTTTCGATTATATTTTCGTTTTTAGATTAAATGGGGGGAAGAGACTGTCCTCATCTCTCGTAATCTCTGCCTTTGCGCTGTCTCTCATCCTCTCTCCTGTCTCTTTCCTCTGCATCTCTCTCTCTCTCCCTGTACTCTCTCTGTCTTCTGCTCTCTGTAACTCCCTGCCTCTCTATGATTCTCCATGTCTCTATCGTCTCTTATTCTTCGTCTTTCTGTCTTCTCTCCTTGATCCTCTCACTTGTACTACTCTCTGTTTTTCCCCTCTCTCTATGTCCTCTTTGCGTTGTCAAGATCTTTCCTTGTGGATATTTTGTATTAATAATATTAGAATCTTCCCTGCAAATTGGTATAAAATAAATATTTCATATCGTGTCGTGTATTTAACGTATATGAATGAACGAATATGCCCTATAACGTTATTATTAGACTGCTTTGTATTTATTAAATTCTGTCTGTTTTTCCAATTACCTATGACCTACTGTGTCGTAAATACATTTTAAAGATCTACATAACTGAAATAAGAGACATTTCTCATAGTAAATAAGAATAGAAGATGCGATTAGTTATAATAGTATTCTAATAGCTGTAGTTGTGCTCTTACAACCGAGACCGTAATTCTAATAAATATTCAGATAATCGCGTCAGTGTCTTACACGGAGGTAATGTATAAAGTATTTGTAAATCCTGTAGTGTGCTTACACCGAGTAATGCATAGATTTATCTTATGTGTCCCTGCTCACGAGTATGTAATCAAGCTTATTGTAAGTGCTGTCTTAGAGTGTATGTATAGAGTATGTAATCCGTTCTATAGTAGTTGAGTGCTCTACGTAGAATATTCTAGGTCAAAAAGGAATAAATATAAAAGAAATAAAGCTAAATAAATAAACCATCGTATATAATCGTGCCTAAGCATCCCCTCGTACGATGGTCGTCCCGCGTCGTGTAATACCGCTTGGCGAATTTATATTAACTGGTGCAATGTTAATTACCTTGGGGAAATATTATTACCCTGCGGATTAAGGTACATTCTATAGAATTCCGCCGTTTCGTAACATTCTATACTTTCTGAGGTACACGGTAAAAACCGGGTTATATCCCAATGCCCCTTTATTATAGTGTTTCATACATCAATATTATAATTACACATCTATCTGATGCGACGAGCGGCAGCGAAGGCAGGTGTGGCGTTACCAGCAGTGCACGGACCTTCCAAGCACAAATCAGCTTGTTTAACAGATCGAACATCGTAGGACACTAGTGGAACATTATTGGATAGCAATGTGTTTAGAACGGAGACTGAAGATCTAGCTGCATGGTTCTGGAACGTTCTTATTCAATGTTATTAAACCAAGTCCTCTCTATGGCCTGATCATTACGCATGTGATCTGGTTAACAATAACGCAGGGAGGGGGAATTACGGTTGTCCAGTGCGTTCCTAATATACCAATTGGACTTTCTGTCACTATGACACGTACTGGTGCCCTCACTATTCCATTAAACTATTTGCTGTTCTGGTGCCTGTCAGGATATTTACCAACCCATGGATGGTATCCACTATGAAGCGAATGGTAAATAATGACGCCATAGTGTGGGTGGGGACATTAAGCGTTAATACAATTCCAAAAGGGATTTGATATGTTCCAGGTTCATATTGATTCTAAGGGAGATATGTAATGCTATAATGACCTTGTTTTCTTTATCATAAAACTACACCCATGGTTTCAGGGATCCTCAGATGATTCCAATGAATATCAGGATGTGAGCATCCTATCCCCCAGGTCAACCATATATTGAACCTTATATGACCCTTACTCAACAGTAAGACCCCCCTGAGTTCACATTTTTCTGCTGATGGAAATACTTAGCAATATCCATGTTCCATGACATCACTGTACCAGCCAGCATGTTCTGGTCTCCCCGGCTTTATATGTAATGCGTGTTGTACGGGAGGCCTCTGCATACCATACAGGTGTATCTGCTGAGGGGGGCTTATTACACCTGGCATAAGCTTTCATGCTTTGCCCATAAGATCCCCATTCCCAGTATGTATATGATTTCATGCATCGATCCGACAGGTTCAGATGCCCTGTGTATATTTTAATCACACCAAACTATCCCTTACGATGATCAAGATGGACACCCTAGCTGCCAAAATAGCTTCTCGTTCGGCTAACAATTCTATACAATCAACACACGTCAGTCATCGTATGGATATATCTTCTATAGATCTCCTGATGTTGAAATACCACTATTGTTAAAACATCGGTGTGTTACCAGTTCCCAAGATATTTTCTTAATAACATTACATCTTAAAGCTTACATACATTATAAAGAGCAGAATCTACCTCGGACATTCGAACCATTCAGCACATACTTCTGAATAATATCCATGACAATATTATAATAAATAATAGTAGTATAATAGTGTGTTCCTAACACAACACACACACACACACACACACCACACACACACACACACACAAACACAGGAAACACAGAATCTACACTTACTGATGCCTCCCTCGTAGAGCAAGGGTGCTGGCCAGTTAAATAAGCCTATGCCGGTCGTGGTTACTACATGCCCTGGGCTACGTAGCTATATTAAGCTAGGGAATGGTATATAAATAGGTAAACATACTATCGCCACTAAGATCCAAGTGCAGTAATAAAATCCTGGTCTGTGAGAATGTCAGCCTTGTCTGCATATCCTGATCCCTATATATAATTACAATTTAATCGTTTCTTTCTATTGTCCCAAAGACAAAATAGGGTGGAAAGGATAGATCAGAGCGTGCTCTACCAACACCCCATTTTGACCTACCAAAACAGAAACTCCTTCGATCACTCGGAATTTCTACTATCTAGATATATCTCATCACTAGAACCTGCAACGGTCACTCGTCTGGCACCAAACATATTCATACAAAACTAAGTCCGTAAAACTTCACGTATAAAGCACCTTAAAATCCCCCATCCTCCAATTCACTGGGAATAAATTGTATTTAATCATCAAAACAGAAGAAATGTTATGATTTTGGTCCTTTACATAGTCTGACTATTTAGATACCACCTTTGATAGAAAGAGCACTCCTGTGCTCCTTGTGCCTGATAATCCAGTTTATTATCTAATATTTTAGGAGTGAAAACAACCATATACACAAGCCCCTTTTTTAATGATATTAATTGACAGGATATTTCACAGCTTTTATCAATTATAAGAAAGAAAGGAAAATGTTTATGGTGGTCGTTTCAGTGATCAAACTGAATCCATTTTTGCATTTGCGGCAACATTGTGTGCATACATGCATTCAGTTCAATTAAAAATACCAAAAATACTAATGATCGAAAACCTAAAGCGGAATTAAGACAATAAAAATTTCTGATTCCAATTATTGGGAAGATAGAAGCAACTCTCCTTCAAAACCCTTCTAATTTACTAGCACTGTCGTAAAAAAAAACACAAATCTGTTCCCTGCTTCTGTTGGGCAGGGGGAGTATTAAGGGAACAAGCCCCAGAGGCGAAGGGGGGGGACTGGGCCCCTAACTTCATATCAGACCCTTTCAGCTCTGGCTCAATGTGAGTGTGTTGGCAGTGTTCACAGGACGGGAAAAAATCCAGGGCACGAGGAGGACAAACCTAGATATTTCCACATCATTCCCATTTTCTCGGTTGCACAGTGGCCTTTCGGTTGGTGTTGGGAATAAATCTATCTTGGTTTTACCATTTTCACAAGGTTCTCAGGAATCTACAAAGATCAAGTTTGTGGGCCAAAATGGTGGGTTTACATGAGCAAGGAGGGTTTCCTGGGGAATGTTTGTTTATGGGGAAGTCTTACATCCATACAATACAGGGTAGCCGTCACATGGGGCAGGACAGTCTCAGGGGCTGGAGATAAGAGAACTGTCTGTTCTGGATCTCTTGATTTGAACTTGGGACTTCAGACCACTGTCTGCTCTCGTTAAATGAAGATGGTTTTTTGTCGTCTGTTATTTGCTTCCCATGGCTGCTTTGCTGGCTTTATCTAAGGAGGCTGTTAAAGCTATGGGGGGGTTTGCGCCGGTGAGGGCCATACCTATTAGGGGCCTCAGTGTCCCCTTGATTTCCTGTTAACAACTGTTTGGTAGGAGAAATCTTCACGTTCTAAAGGGGGGCCACAAGCTTGAAACAAAAAAACTGTCTTGCAGAGTGTTGATTTTTCTTGTAATCTGTTTAAGGGGGACAATCCCAGGCACATAGGAGGGAGAGGGGGACTGGTTTATTGACCAGCAGAGCCAGAAATTTTACAGGTGTTTGCCCAGCCCAGCAAGGGACCGGATATGTCCCCCACTCAACTAAGATTGATTTCCATTCTTGAGCGTTGATATCAGACACAGTCATCCATCCATTACTCAATCATTTTGTAGTTTCCCAAATTAACAACGATCTAACAATGCATTGACATTGTACTCATTACACAGCCTGACACTGGGGCCAAGAGGGTTGGGATGGCATGAACACAGAGTTCCTCTTAGTTTAGCAAACTGACACTATTACAAACATTGACACAGGATTCCTAATAACCCCCAGGATGGATGAGAGGGGAGGGATGTTAAACTGTTTTAAATTTGCCCTGCAATGTTTTTAATTAAAAAAAAAGCAAAAACATTGTCAATAAAACCCAAAATTAACCGGGGAACGGAAGAACAATATTTAAAACATGGAATATAATCATACATCGCTCCCGGGTTTTCCAAATGGTTTTTTTTGTTAACATCAAACGGAATTATTGGGCCAATCGGAGGCTAATTCGTATTGATTACTTCTGAGTAAATGGGAAGCTGCTAGTTTCCCCCTAAGAGTCAGTAGATTTCATTTTGAGGGGAATTTGAAATCTCTACTGAGATACGAGCTACAGTTTTTACAAAAAACATGTATTATTAATTAAATATAGGAGTTGGTGTGTTGTCAAGTACAATACATTTGTATTATTATATAGGGGGTGTGTGTGTGCAGTAAATATACATGTATATTATATAGGATGTGTGTTACAGTAAAAACATGTATATATATTATATGGAAGTGTGTGTACCAGAAAAACATGATATATTATATAGGTGTGGTAGACGTACTTAGTATAAGTGTGTACTAAAACATGGATATTATTAGGATGTTGTGCTTACAGTAAAAAACATGTATATAATTATAGTCGGAGGGTCATCATGTTATTTAGGAGTGTGGTGTGCAGGTTAAAATACAAAGTATATTATATAGGAGTGTGTGTACGTAAAAAACAGTTATATTATATAGGAATTGGTTGTGTACAGGTAAAACATGTATATTTAATTGGAGTAGTGTTTGTTACGTACAAATCAACTTTATATATATAGCGAGGATGTGTTGTGTGGCTTCAGTAAAATACATTGTTATATTATATAGGAGGTGTTGTGTGTCGTAATACAGTATATTACTGTGTTGGCGTCAACAACAAGATCTTATCAATTGAAGTAAATATTATATAGGAGTGTTGTGTGGTCTATGTTATGAACGCAAGTGTGTAAAAATAAACATGTTATTATATAGGAGGGTGTGGTACAGTAAAACCATGTATATTATCTAGGAAGGTGTTGTGCTTCTGTATTTATAGCGTCGTGGCTTCACTCAAAATAATTATACATATGGTATTAGTGTGTACGAAAATCATGAGTTTGTTGTGATTGTAAGAATGACACTGAAACCATGTATATTATATAGGTAGTGTGTGTGTACAATGTAAATCATGTATATTAATATAGGGAGTTTGTGGTTTGTTGTACAGTAAAATACAGTATCTAATATAGAGGAGTGTTGTTAGTTGACCAGTAAAATACATGTACTATTTCATAGAGTGTGTGTGTGGTACAGTAAAATACCATGTATATTATATAGGCGTTGTGGTTGTTACAGTAAATACATGTATTTTATATAGGGAGGTGTGTCAGTATCTGTCTTTTCGAGTGGTTTGTGCCTAAAACAGGATAATGTACGGAGTGTGTTGTGTACAAATTATATTATAGGATGAGTGTGTGTGTAAGTGAAACTAACGATTGTGTGTAATAAATAACATGTATATATTATATAGGAGTCGTAGTTGTAACAGTTAGTAAAAACATGTATCTTATAGTCAGGATCTGTGTGTTACAGTAAACACATTGTATATTATATAGGAGTTGTGTTGTTAACAGTAAAACATGTACATTATTATATAGGATGTTGTGTGTGGTTCAGTAAAATACATGTATTATATTTAGGGAGTGTTAGTGGTGTCAATAGAAAACTGTTTGTTAATAGAATGTTGTGACAGTAAAAACATGTATATTATAGGAGTGTGTTGTGTTTTTTAACAGCTAAAAAAAACATTTGTATATAATATAGGGAGTGTTTGTTGTGTCCAGTAAAAACATGTATATTATTATAGGGAGTGTTGTTGTTGTTACCAGTTTAAAAAATACATGCTATAATTTCTATAGGAGCGGTTGGATGGTGTTTTTAACAGTTAAAAAAACATAGTATGTTTATATAGGGGGAATTGTTGTTGTGTACCAGTTTTTAAAAAAACATTGTTATATTATATTACGGAGTGTGTGGTTTTACAGTTAAAAACATACAATTGTATGATTTATTATAGGAGTGTTGTGTTGTTTTGTGTTTTTACAGTTTTAAAAATAATTACATGGTAATTATTATATAGGAGTGTGTGTTTTGTTACAGTAAAAAAAAAACATGTATATGGTTATTATAGGAATGGGTTGTGTACAGTAAAAAACATGTATATTATATAGGAGGTGTGTGTCTGTTACAAGTTAAAAAAAAAACATTTGTATTATTATATAAGGGAGTGTGTTGTTACAGTTAAAAATTTTTACCACTTGTATAATTATATAGAAGTGTGTTTTGTACAGTTTAAAATAACAGAGATATATCTATACTGGGATCTATATACAGAGATATATCTATACTGGGATCTATATACAGAG
>CM033470.1:282984151-283232269 GCA_019447015.1 Hymenochirus boettgeri | reverse complement strand
CTATACTGGGATCTAAATGCAGGGGTTTATCAATACAGGGATCTATACAGAAGGGTCTATCTATACAGAGATCTATTTACAGAGAAATATCTATACTGGGATGTATATACAGAGATATATCTATACAGGAATTTGTATACAGGGGGTTATCAATACAGGGATCTATACACAAGGGTCTATCAAAACAGGGATCTATATACAGGCATATATCTATACAGGGATTTATATACAGGGCTTATACACAAGGGTCTATCTATACAGAGATCTATATACAGAGATATATCTATACTGGGATCAAAATACAGGGGTTTATCAATACAGGGATCTATACACAGGGGTATATCTATACAGAGATCTATATACAGAGATATATCTATACTGGAAACTATATACAGAGATATATCTATACAGGGGGTTATCAATACAGGGATCTATATACAGGCATATATCTATACAGGGATTTATATACAGGGGGCATTAATACAGGGATCTATACACAGAGGTCTATCTATACAGGGATCTATACAAAGAGATATATCTATATTGGGATATATATAAAGGGGTTAATCAATATAGGGATCTATACACAAGGGTCTATATATACAGAGATCCATATAGAGAGATATGTCTATACTGGGAGCTATAGCCCTCACTACTGTGACTTTAAATTTTAACAATCAGAAGTTGGGGCCCGAAGGGGCTGATGTAGTGAAGGTGCAAAAGTACCTTTACATATGTTATCTTATAAAAGGAAGCAAGTAAAAAGTAAAATATGATGGGTTGCTGCAAATTAAGTATACATATATATACATAAGTATATATATATATATATATAAATAGGAAGCCGCACACCAATTTTTTGCAATTTTTTTTGCCTGTATATGTTCTGGGGTTTGGATGGAGGACCCTGGGAGATACGCACCCTAATAGACTTTTGTATCAGTGCTGCTGTGTTTTTACCTTTTGCTATATATATATATATATATATATATACTTATGTATATATATATGTATACTTAATTTGCAGCAACCCATCATATTTTACTTTTTGCTTGCTTCCTGTTATAAGATAACATATGTAAAGGTACTTTTGCACCTTCACTACATCAGCCCCTTCGGGCCCCAACTTCTGATTGTTAAAATTTAAAGTCATATATATATTTAAAGTCAGTATATACTTATGTATATATATGTAACTCGTAGGTATAGCAGACCTACTTTTATCTTTAATAAAGTTTCCTTGCAAGATCTTTGACTGTGCATTTGGCTATACAGGAGCACCCAGGCTGTTGCTTTGAGGACGGAGTGCGAAGGATCCATATACGAGATATATATATATATATATATATATACATAGTGTGGACTAGAGATGGCCGAAGCGCGGAAGTTTCATTCTATTTACGGATTTACGGAACTCAGGAAAAACCCAAATATCTGAAAATCCAAACAGAACTTACTTTTGAAATACCGTATTTTGGGGGGTTACTGAATACTGGAGGTTGTTTTTGGTAACCCTCGAAAATAACCTCAAACATTTGATAACCCTCTAAAATACAACCGGAAACTATTATCCTCGAAAGTAGAAAGTAGTTCTAATCGTATTTTCGAGGGTTATCAAACATTCAAGGTTATTTTCGGTAACCCTCCCAAAATCTAAACGATCTGCCCTGTTTGGGATGGAATGGTCGGTTTTCTTAACCAAGGGTCTCCATGTCGGATCCGGGTCCGAGTCAGACCTGGATCCCATTTCTAGTGTGGACACTACATGGTACACCAAAACATTGTATAGCGATTATCAATTACCGTCCACCATGTGCAGTAACTAACCTAAATTTCTCCTTCACCCTGCATAAACATGTACATGGCTGCATCTCTAATGTTATTTACAGCTTTCAGTATTTACTGTCTGCATTTCTCTCCCACATAGATACTTTTTGTACTTAACCCCTAGAGTGATAATTGTCAGTATTTTACAGTAGAGAGTGTATACAATATTCAAAAAGACCTCAACTCCTCACAGAATCTAAGCAGACCACACCCCAAGCAATCTCCAGCAATGCCACAGACTAAATTCTTCCTCATCTAGTTCTACAAGGCAAATGTTTATTTCACAAGATCTGCTTATATTAAGACTGTGCTGATCATTTAGCAAATAATATTCTGAAGGTAATTGAATGAAAATTCATTTTAAACATTTGTTCCCAAAGACAAATTACTACCCGGGTAAAACTCCACGTCCTAAATGGAGTCTCTCAGAAGATTAGCAATAAAGACTTGCATTGAATTATGTAAATTAGCAATATGCACGGGATGTTGGGAGTTTTATTGCTGATACATTGATTTATTTAGGAAAGGTGAAACAGTGCCTATGGCCACATTTATAAAAATAAAGATTGGGAAGGGTGGCTATACCAGTATCTTTAATAAACAAAACGGAATTCTTATGCACATCCCATTCAGTTTATATTGCATAAATACTATATTGCCTTTTGTTTTCCTGACAGCAATGCAATTACTTTATTAAATTGGCCAAATTATTTTAAGTGCAATTTCAAGAATGGACAGGACTCCTATGCAGCCCATATTACAGAGAGATTCTTGTAGTGTTATATACCCCAATCATGGTGAAACACCAACACAGGATTAATGGTTCACACATCATGGGCCTCTATACCTGCTACTAAAACCGTTCACTTTCCCTTTACTGCTTAAAGGTTTTTGTTGTGCTCAGTTGCCTACACAAGGTTGTTCTTATAGGATTTGAAACCACTCTAGCAGTAGAAATTGGCACTACTGAAAGATTCTGAAGTGGAATCGTAATTCTTATTTAAAGGGCATGCATTTCTTATTTTAAGGGGCCGGTATTCCCCTAGATTTAGATAAGGGGCAAATTCTTATTTAAAGGACGGTTATTCTTATTTAAAAAAGGCGAAGAGTTAACGAAGAAGTTTAAGAAAGGAGCAGAATTCTTATTTTAAGAAAAAGGGGAGCGTTAATCTATTAGAGCGGTATTCGGTATTCTTATTTAAGAGGCAGTATATTTATTAGGGGCAGTATTCTACTTAAGGAGCAGTAATCTTATTTTAAGGAGCAGAATTCTTATTTAAGGAGCGCGTATAATCTTATTTAAGGAGCGGTATTCTTATTTAAGAGGCATATATTTATTTAGGGGCAGTAAGTTCATACTTATAAGGAGCAGTAATCTTATTTAAGAGCAGAACTTATTTAAGGAGCGGTATTCTTATTTTAAGGAGCAGAATTCTATTTAAGAGAGCAGTATCTTATTTAAGGGGCAGTATATCTTATTTAGGGGCAGTATTCTTACTTAAGGAGCAGTAATCTATTTAAGGAGCAGAATTCTTATTTAAGGAGCGTATTCTTATTTAAAAGGGCGGTATTCTTATTTAAGAAGCGTTTTTCTTATTTATAGAAGAGGAATATTCTTATTTATGGAGCAGTATTCTTATTTAAAAAGTGGTATTCTTGTTTAAGGAGAGTGTATCTTATTTAAAGAGCATATTCTTATTTTATAGTAGAGTACTCTTATTTAATGAGTGGTATTCGTATTTAAGGAGCGGGTATTTTTATTTAAGGAGCATTATTCTTGTTTAAGAGAGTGATTATACTTTTTTAAGAGTGGTATTCTTATTTAAGGAGCAGTTATCTTATTTAAGGAACATATTCTTGTTTTAGGATGCCAGAATTCTTATTTAAGGAGCGGTATTCTTATTTAAGTATCGGTATTCTTACTTTAAGGAGTGGTATCTTATTTAAGGGCAGTTATCTATATTTTAAGGAACATTATTCTTGTTTTAGGAGCAGAATTCTTATTAAGGAGCGGTATCTCTTATTATAAGGGGCAGTATATTCTGCTATTATTTAAGGAGTGGTTTTCTTATTTAAGGAGCAATATTCTTATTATAATGAGCAATATTCTATTTAAAGAGCAGTATTTTGTTTAAGGAGTGGTTATCTTATTTAAATAGCAATATTCTTATTTAAAATAGCAGTTATTCTTATTTAATGAGTGGTATTCTTATTTAAGAGCATTATTTATTTAATGAGTGGTATTCTTATTTCAAGGAGCATTATTCTTGTTTAAGAGAGTGATATACTATTTAAGGAGTGGTATTTTATTTAAGGAGCAGTTTTCTTATTTAAGGAGCATTATTCTTGTTTAAGAGGTGGATATACTTATTTAAGGATTGGTGGTATTTTTATTTAAGGAGCAGTTTCTCTTATTATTTAAGGAGCATTATTCTTGTTTAAGGAGTGATATACTTATTTAAGTGGTATTTTTATTTAAGGACAGTTTTCTTATTTAGAGCGAGCAATATTCTTGTAATAGGGAAATCGGGTATTACTTATTTATTTGGCGGATTTGATTCTTTACCCAGAGTGTGGTCAGGTGCTCATTTCTGAAAAGTGCTTAGAAGAGAGAGGAGGAGAATCAGCCCTTAAGATTTTACACAACAGAGGCTTTAACTCGTAAATGACAAGTCCTCGAAGATTAGGACCAAGAGAACTACACAGGCAATGGTATATGGTCTTACAATAATATAGACCAGCTTATTGATCTATTACTTTATTTATCCATAGATCCATAGAGAAGGTCAAGCTGTGAAGCTGTGTTGGGGGTAAAGGTGTTTTCAGTGTGGGAAAAAAAAACCAATTGTCAAACGGGATTTGCTCATTCTCAACTGCAAATCCAAATTTTAAATCTGTTCATGTAACTGAACTGAGCCAATCTCCCATATGGAAATGCTACTTCCAGGGAACCCATGTGCTCTTACCACAGCCCCTTTAGAAATCCGTGTAATACAAGCAGTGGTTGAGCCCTGGCTCACAGGGATACAGGTGATAATCTCCCCCCGGTGGTCCCACAGCACAAGAGAAAAACAGAGAAAACTGCTCAAATTTAAATACAGAGCCAAAGGAACAATAAGAAATGAATTTTAATAAACAATAGGAGTAATATAGATATGTAAATGATTGATGTGGGCCCCTTTACTCACCCTGGTGGTGTCCCTGGTCTTAGATTTCCTGGTGAGTCCCAATAGTGCCTGTCCAACACTGAATACAATGGGTTTTTAGTAAAGCCTGGGAGACACAAAGCAATCTGATTGCTTATAGTGCTCTATTAATACCACATGCCGTGTTAACGATGGAAAGACCTTTTTAAAGCGAAACAAAACACCATAACAGGTGGATCACACACAGATTTATGTTGTTTCGTGTTAAATGAGTCTAAAAACACGTGTGCGATTGTCAATATGTGATCTGTGCCTTGTGTAAGTGCAATGTGGTTAATTTGCTGAACAAGCGTGGCCATGTCTCTGAGCTGTGAGCCTTCCTGGAAGTACAGAAGAATTTTAAGGACCCAGGATAATGTTTCATGTTCAGCTGAACATACAGATTTAGATGCAGTGGAAATGCCACAGCAGCTAGTAATATTCTGTTCAGGTCGATTTCCTTATAGCCACTATGTTATTAGATTTCTCTCTGGCTCTCACACCTGCTCCATGATTTACATGATTTACCCTAAATAAATAATAGAACCTTTGGTGCTTCTCCACTGTTGGAAAAACACTATATCCCACACCCTCAACCACACCAGTTTTTCTAGGATTCAAAAAAAAACTTGAGCCTAAAGGCCCCTATACATGGCGTTGATATTCCGATCAATTTGTTACCAGAATTTTCCTGTGTTTCCGAGATAGACCAATCGGTGATATCAATCGATCTATGAAAAATCTGTGATGGGGTAGTAAGACTGAAATCCCAAAGATTGGCAGCACAAGTGGGGAGTTACGATATGTTGAAACCGCACATATAGCAGGATGATCGCACTGACCAATATTACTTCAAACACAGTTTATTACATAGCGATCTGCTTGATGCATTTCGGTCCAATAGGTCCTTAGTTGCTTATGACTAAGGGCCGTTCGGTCTGAACACATCAGTGGATCTCTATGTATATCTTTGTACAGCCTCATTTCATCTATAAGAATACATGTAAGGAGCACTAAGTTGATTGGTTTGTTTGCTGCCATAATTTCAATCCAGTACTTGTTTTGTTTAAGCTATCTGACTCTCTGTGAGGGCAAGCATGCTCAGATCATCCACTATGGGCAGCTTTGGCAGAGGGAATTTCCAACAATGTAGTTCATGTTCCGACTATCACCATTTCCAGATACAGCAAAACTATAAAACAGAGAGTTTATGATAATAAGGCTCTTTGATTGACATTTATATAAGATGTTTCAGACTGGATAGCTAAAGAAATAGTGGACAGATCAAAAAGCTACACTTAGGTGATTATGTGTTTGGTTGCTGCGAATAATTTCAATCCAGTACTTGTTTTGTTAAGCTATCTGACTCTCTGTGAGGGAAGCATGCTCAGTCATCCCTATGAGGCAGCCTTGGCAGAGGGAATTTCCAACAATGTAGTTCATGTACCGACTATCACCATTCAGAATACAGCAAACTATACATAACAGAGTTTATGATAATAAGGCTCTTGATTGACATTTATATAAGATGTTTCAGACTGGATAGCTAAGAAATAGTGGACGATCAAAAAAATGCTACAGTGATAGTTGGGAAGAATTATAGTTTCCAGTAATGGCAATTAAAAAAAAACAAATTTCCCAATGTACATATTCTTTTAATTCATACAGGGTATAATATATAATTTATTTTTTATAAATGTAGAAGGTAATTTATTTTAACATGTCCATCCAATTTTCAATAACTTTTTGGCTGCAAATTTTTATATTTAGAGAGGTAATGGGAATTACTTAGCTGACTGTCTTACAATTACCTCTGTGTATTTTTCACTACTGTGAGTTAAAGCTTTGTGCCTATTTGCACAAGAACATTACATAGTAACATGCACTGCGTGTCAAAATTCCCTGTTGATGATCCACAATTTGCCATTAACACCAAGCACAGAATTACTATCGGTATACACTCATGAGAAGAAGTAAAAGAGGCTTATTTAATAAAAGGTGCAAAAGTTTGCATGTTATATTCCCTGCAGCAAACAATTAGATGTAAACTTTTTACTGGTCTACTGAAGTTAGAAAACATTCCACTGGTTTTATAGATTAAAAGCACAGGCAAACTTTTTGTCCTTTTAGAGTAAAGTAAAAAAAAAAAAAACAAAAAAAACAATGTGCATGAAAAAACACTATCATTGCCATTGCCTTAAAGGGCATCTTTACCGAAAAATAGATTATTTTAAATTGACCATAACTGGAAACTATAATTCTTCCCAACCACCACTGTATCATTTTTTTTGTTGATCTTCTCCCTATTTCTTAGATATCCAATCTAAAACTTCTCTATTATTCAGCTTTGTCGTCAATCAAGTTCCTTGCTCTCAAAACTATATCTTTCTGTGAGTAGTTTTACTGTAGCTGGAATGGTGACGGTATTTGACAGTTTGAATGCTGCATGCTGTGTGCAGGCTTGACAGTGGTTTTTGTGGGAAAAAAGTCAGGTCAGATGGAAGTGGGAGTGGTTAAAAGGGGAGGGGGGATACTGCTCCTAAACAAAATGTGTGCTGGATTAAGGCATGAGCAACACCACTCCACTCAGGTAAGTGCTACTTATATGTATTCAATTAAGATTAAGATGAGACAAACTCATTTTTCAGTTATAGTGTTCCTTTAAGTAGTTTTGAGAAATTATGTTCTTTCTATTGTTTCTTCTCTTTGATTTTTACAATGTTTTGTATTCTATCAGGGAGAGTAAAAAAGTTCTTCAGGCTCATTTACTCAGAGCCGCTATCATTATGGGTAATGCTCCTTCCGCGATTCAAATGTCGCGTTTGTAAATGTGGGTAAATCCCGATAAGGGATTTTCCCCCTGTGGGATTTTAAGCCGGCTGTTTGCAAAATCGCACTAAAACTAGCGCAAAACGCGGTATTCAATAGCGAGTGTTGGATGCGTGGTGATTTTTGCATAACCCACACATCCAACGCTAATTTGGGTTAAAGTTAGTACAACTTAAACTTCATATATTTGTCCAGCGAGTCAGGGTAAATGAGCCTGCTTTGTTAAAAATGGTGCTAATTTTTGCCCCAACCAATAAAATGTTATTTACAATTTGAAAGCTAACATCTGATTGGTTGTGGGCAAATTACCACCCTTTTTAACAATGAGAACTTTTATTACATCTCCCCATATATCCTCCAAACTTGGTATAGAATGCCATTACACGTGGTAGAAGTGAGCTATCTTCATGTATAGGAATCTGTGGAAGCAGAACCTTAATTGCCGAACATTAAGATCATGTAATCAAGCACATCTGCCACTATAGCCTGCATCTGAAGCGTACACTAAATAATACTGTGCCACTTTGACACAAACAAACATTCATACAATATCTAAATAAAGTTCTAAATTTACAAAATAAAAGCACAATAATATAATAGTAAAACACATTTATTTTCACAAAGTAACCCTTGAAATTTCTATTGTAATGATTGACGCACAAATTGGTTGTAAAACAATGTTATGTTCCACATACATTACAGTGAACCTGTGCATTGGGATGTATGAAAATGAAGTTATGAAGTTCACAATATCTACACAGGCTATGTACTGAGAGCTGATAATCTCTGTCTATACCCCCTTTAGGCAAGCACCAAGCAATGATAGCGGCACTCGTGCATTTTGAATAATGTTTACTGGTTCCCGAATCTTTTAACGCTATCTGCTGGCGTTAAGAATTCCATCTTACTTTTATACAGCTTTTTTGGATATTACATTTTAAACCTTAACTAATGTAAGCAGAGCGGCACCTAGCCATTATGTGGCATGGAAGTGGAGGCATCGTCAGTGAGAGGGTGTAAGAGTTAAACACGGGCAGGTGCGCTCGATTGGGACAGTCTTCTGTGGCGGGAATCCACAATCTCGGCAATGCCTGTGAGGAAGAGTGAGAACGGGTCTGGTCTCAGAGCTGCTGGAGAAAACAGAGCTACCCACCTCCCAGCCCATTGTATATATTTTTAAAAATTATTATTAAACTAAAAAAAAATAAGAGTTGTGATTTTTAATGGCAAACATTGTCGCGAGCCTGGTGGTTTTAATAGTTTATTTTATTTAGCCAAGGCAGACTCAAGGAAGTCAGCCTGGGTAAGTGGATATGGACAATAGGCGGTTCTGGAGCTGGCTAGGTGATTATGTTTAAAGAAATAAAAAATGGATTTTGACATTGGTATAAAAGAATTATAATTCCAATTAGTTACATAAGTTACATTCACCACCTAGAAATTCTGTGTATCTGGGTTATTGTGGGTTTTTATTATTATTTAGTAGTAATAAGTTAAATACATATTGGTTACTAGAGATGAGATCCGGTTCCAAATCTGAATGTTCCGTCCGAACCGGGCAGATCGTTCGGATTTCGGGACTTGGATAGCGTTTTTGATTTTTATTGACCGTCTGCTAATCCCTCGAAAATACGGTTGAAACTCAAAAATAGTTTCGGTCGTATTTTTGAGGATTATCAAACATCAAGGCTATTTTTCGAAAATAGCTTGAACGTTTGATAAAAATCGAAAACGCAATCCGAAGTCCTGAATTTAAGTTCTGTTTTCAATTTGAAAACCCAAAAACGCAACCAACCCCGGCAGAAACCAATGTCCCATGGGGGCTAGTGAGATTTGCAAAGCGATTTGCTAAAGAACTATTTGTATTTCTTAATTACCATTTTTGTGAAAAATTGTAAAATAACGTCTACAATTAAATTGCTAAACCATGCTTTAACAAGTTAACCGAATTTACAATGTATTGTAAGATCACAGATGGATAAATAGTGGCCAGGTCAGTATCACTAATATCTAATTCAGGGTACTGTGATCCTAGAATAAATGCAGAAGAAATCTCATATGATGCCCAAACACTAAAGGTGCCCACACACTAGCTCTTACAACACGATAACTTTACGACGTGGCTTTGGCTTTAGACATGGTATGATGTCTAATAGACTTAATGTCTAAACAGGAGAATTTCCAGTTTGAGTCACCTACATTATCATTGTTAGCACTGGTTATTATAGAAGGCAAACTTATTTTCTTGTCTATCGTTGTATTCACTTAGATCAACTGGACTTGAGGTTTAGTTCTTGAAGACGTTTCGCTAGTCATACCGACTGGCTTTTCTCAATTCAGAATGACTTGTACAAGAATCTGTGGCAATTATGTACCCTGGAAAGTCCCAATTAGCATATCAACACAGCCGTTTGTTAATGGCGTGATGGATAGTGGCAAGAGGTGTTATAGAAGCCCAGAGTAAGGTGTCAAAACAGCATTGTATATGGCAGACAGTTGGTGTTGAACCCCACACCTCTATTTAGGCTTGGTTTTCACATCAATGGCCTCCTTGACACCTCTCTTGAACCAGTCACGTTCCTTTGCCAATATGTTAACATTACAATCTTCAAAGGTATGTACTTTATCCTTAAGATGCAGGTACACGCGGCTGAGTCCTGACCCGAGGAAATTGGCTCTTCTGAGCTGGGCCATACGTTGATGCAGTGCCAACTGTCTGCCTGTACAATGCTGTTTTGACACCTTACCCTGGCATTTCTATAACACCTCTTAGCCACTATCCATCATGCCCTTAACACCTGGCTGTGATATGCTCAAATGGGATTTTCCAGGGTACATAATTGCCACAGATTCTTGTACAAGTCATTCTGAATTGAGAGAAGCCAGTCGCGATGACTAGTGAAACGTCTTCAAGAACTAAACTTCAGTCCAGTTGATCTAATTGAATACAACAGATATACCATGACTGCGATGAATGAGAACCTTCACAGCTATTCTTTCTTGTCGAGCATTTTGTTTAAAAGACAAAGACAATAGATATCAATAAACACTAAATAAATATATTTTGCTGGTTTGTGTGTTTTGTTTCCTGTCTTCCAGATATTAACTTCAATAATCATCTATAATTACAAACTACAGATTTGTAACAATTTTGCTTGGTTAAACTTAATGTAAGAGCTGTCTATCTATTTGTTTATAGTAAGGATTTAAATTTGTTTCTTAAAAATTAAGTAAAGCAGCCTTATTTATCTAAAATTTCCCATAATGCAATTAATATTATTTTAAAAATCAATAATTTAGCAATAAAACTACCTTTAAATAAGCATCTAAAATTTCCTGACACATATTGTTTGTTGGTGTTTGGAATATTGAGTATAAACAGCTCTAGATGTTTAAAAGTGCCTTTTAGTGTCCGGTGCTTGTTGGTCTTTATTTCTGGCATCAGGAAATGACTGGATTGTAAATCGAACTAGGAACTTTAGCTGAGAAGAATCGGATGGAGGGAAAAAATAATTCTATAGAGAAAACGGTGTTATGTGAAAATGTCCTGTAATCCTATGAGACACGAAGAGCAACAGAATATAATGGCAAATCATGCTATAGCTGTCCTTTATTTGATTAGAGCAATGAGTACTATGGAAACATGCTAAAGATACTGAACGTCCTCACAATAATGACAATTACACACGAAAGAACATCCTGTACATTTACTGTGTTACTAAGTTACACAGGGAACATTACGGCATCTCCAGTGTGAAAGGTTTTCAAGTTCCAGAAAAACTAAACTTTATTTTTGCCTGATAATCTGCTTCATATACCATTGGAATACACGGTGGCTGGTATGATTTACTGTTGGACTGTATAGACAATGTATGTCAGGTCAAAAATCTATTGTATGCTTCTTCCTTTATATTTTTTCATAAATAAGGGATATGTAAGGAATGTGGAATGTTTGGAATATGGAAAACCTATGAACACTTTGTGGAGTGTAGTTATATATTAATTGTTTAAACTATCAAGTTCTTTTAAACACATCACTATTATTATTACTATAGATTTGTTATATTACTATTAATCAAATTGTATATATGTGTGTAAAGCATGTTATAAGTGGGTATTGTAATGAAAAATACAACACATACAAGCAGAAAATAAAGAATAATTACTAAATAGTAAGAATATTTATTATTTAAATCATTATTAATGGGTACCGGTATATTCAGTTTGACCAATATGAACAAAATCCATTGAAAAACAATAACATTATATTCAAGTGCTTACAAATACCATAATACAGTCCAAGGAACACTCCAGCCACACCGGTGTTGGCTGTATGCCAGACAAGTGGATAGGTGCAGTTCACTAGCCCTCCATTCCAGGGCCAGAAAGTTCTCTAGCACAAGAAAGTAATGGGGAGCACACTAATCAGTGAATATTTATTGTAAAACACATACAACGTTTGTACTTGAGAAAAGGGACAGGGCGTCTTGAAACATTGTTTGTGTTGTTACAATAATAAAGTTGTGACTTCACCTGAATAGTGTGCTCCCCTTTATCTTTTTTGTGCTAGACAACTTACAAATACCGTGCATAGTATTTTACTGAGACTAATCTACTGCCCATAAAATCTTCTCTGGAGAGTTTCCATACCGCTGTGTGACCTATATGTAGGCCTTCTCTTCTCCGACCAGATTGCAGGTATTGAGAATTCCTTATCCTTTTGAAGAGAAAAGACAATTTCTAATAACATTGCATGCTGCTTCCTCTATGTAAAGTCCAGAATTAAAGCAGCAGGCATCTTTTTAATTTTTTGAACTTTATACAAGAAAATTGTTTTTTTCTTGATTTTTGAATGGGCGTATCATACCCAAAACAAATAATATATCCAGCACAAGCTATTTTTAGTGTTAAATACCGGTAATAACCGTTACCATAACCACATCAACAATGCTGAGTGTGCTATCCCCTCTGAGCTGAGTGTTTGTACATGTGCACACAATTTAATATTGGTCAGTTTAAAAAAAAAGAGCTGGATGAGTTTCTGCAAACAAGGAATGTTACAAGTTACTGGTATTGATACATAAAGTAGAGTTGTTCCAGGGAAATTTCCGATTGCCACTTGCAGTAAGAAGGAATTTTTTTTTCCCCCTTCATAAATTTGGTGGTGTTTTTTTTTTTTGCCTTCGTCTGGATCAACAGTTAGGCAGGATATGAGGATATTCTAGATGGGTTGAACTGGATGGACGTATGTGTCTTATTCAACCTCAAATAATACTATATACTATACTATACTATACTATACTAATATTACTCACATGCACCAAATCGGTTAATTTCCTAATTAGTATATACATATTATGTAGAATGTCTATTGTTTTGGTCTAATAAATTACTTACCTCTTGTCTATTTGTTTTACTTGTAAAGGTAACTCATTTTGAAACACATCTTTATAACTACATATTGTGCTCTCTCCGGCTTCAATAAGGAAAATTATTATTTCATCTCTGGCTCAAGGTTGTTATACTGTTATACTGAAATATATAAGAGTCCTGTTTTTTTTTTTAAACTACATTTTAAAGATAACTTCTGAGTTGGAAATTACAATTGTTTTCGAAATTCATATCTATTGTTTAAACATTGAATCAATGTAATATCAATCCAGTGTATGGCTGGCATTAGAGGCCCTAGACATTCAAAATGTGTGTGTGTAATTCAAATAAAAACCATCCACCAAACTGTGATATAATTTTTTTCTTTTTTAAAAATGAAGACAGCAGCATACAGTACGTTTTATTTACAGTAAAATACAGAACAGAAATACACTGCCTGAAAAAATATGTGACATCAGCTTGCGAATAGCAAGATAACTGTCCGATAAAGGGCCTGCTGTTCTGTATTACTGCATGAGAAGTGGATACCAAAAACATAGAGTAGCTGTAGCTCATAAAAAAAACCCCCATAATTCTGTATACAGCGACCAAAAGGTACGGTACCCCAGCAAACGCATTCTTGCCTGTTTTTATCTTAAAGCAATTCAGATTCCAAATGGATTGCGAACAATACATTCTTTATTTACCTTGTTATATTCCAATAAGAAATATCATTATCTGTACCAAGCAGGGAACGTTTTATTCTATGCTTTGTTTTTGTCATATTGAAGATTCTAACTTATAACGAACAGGAACCGTATACCCCCTAACTAATCTGATGATGTTAATCTATTTCTGTGTCTGCAGAGGGATGTGGCGTTCCTGCCTGTGATGTCACATAGTTGTTCCAGTTGGGTTTTATTTTTACACTTTCACTTTCCTGAGTCGTGGAGGTGGTTTTTATTAAAGAGAATAAGCAACATAATATCCCAATGTATCTACTGCTGTAGTTGTCGTCATTACAATTAATAGAGTAATTGAATCATACACATATGAAATAGTATATAATAGTATATAAATAGTATATCATAGTAATAAATAGTATATAATAGTGTATGTCCATCACCCACTATGAGGTTGACAAGCTAAACCATGGTTTACACACCTATAGTACCCTCTATGGAAAATGAGCAACATAGCCTCATACAGATGTAGATTCAACCTGATGAAGACCAACTATTTCAACCAGCAATGTGTGTGTGGCTCCTGCCTGCTTTGTTTAGCAATATGTCCTGCTGGATCATGAATGGACATTAACGAGAGCTGCCAAACATGTAAAATGTTGCTCATCAATATGGTGTTCAATGGCTGCTTCCAGTCCTGATATATTCTTCCAGGTGTGTGGGGCCCTAACAGTGAATGCCCCAAAATATATGGAATATTGGGAATCTTACCCACCTTCTGTGACTACTGAGATGTGTTACTAATGCAGCAAAGCCTTTTTGAAACAAAAGGAGTTCACAGTCTTGTGCTATAAAATAGCAAGTCTAGCTAATCCAAGAAATAAGGAATGATTTCTCACTCCCAGCATTTCCAGAAAAGGGGAATTTTATGTCCCTGTGACAATGCATGTGTCAGAGCTGCTGGCCTTATAACATGCAATATAGGCTAAAGGTATAGATTCATTTATCTAACTTGTAGACATAACATATTTTGATTGTGTTAGATCTCGTCAGTGCAAGATACAGATTCATGGCTTCTAGTTTTAACAGGACTGCCTAGTTTTGAGGGACTTGTCCCAGTTCTTCAGACTGTCTGACACTTTTTCCCACGATAAAGCAGGGCATGTTAAGTTAAAGGGGGGGGGGGGCACAGTAGGTCCATGGCATAGCTGGGCAGTCCAGAATTGAGCCATGCCTTTCCCAACTTTCCAAGTTTGGAGAGTATTGAACAGAAAATAAGTATTCTAGGCTACATTTCTCTTTTAATTTACAGATACCTGCCAATGTAAGAGCAATTTGAAACTTTTCCTGTAGAATCATCAGGAGTATCAATATTTAGTTACATACTAGTCCCCTTATATGCACCACCTTAGTCTGAAATATAAAATCAACAAACAATCAATTCAGTCAAAAAATAAATGAATTACATTTAAACTTGAGAGTTTCAGCTTTGAAAATAACCAGAATGTTTTAATAGATATGATATGATGTTTACTTCGCCAGTAGTAGGTAATTTGATTGCTACTGCATCTCCTGTTATTGTCAAGATACACGTGTCTGCCTTACGTAGAGTTGTATGACAACAAGTTTTCCTTTTGTTACACAGTAAATAATAAAGTACCGATGTTCAATCAATAAATCATCAACACTTTAGAATTGTGTCCACAAGAGAACTGAAGACGAGTTAGATAGTAGCATATACAATGAAATGTGTCATGCACATTAAAATTGTTTCAGGATTTCCCTATAAATACACCACAACCAGAGACATGGACAGCTAAGGCAGAGAGACAGAATGGATATGTGCGAATTCAGAGAAGCTTAATGTGGCCAAGTTAAAATATGATTTATACAGAGACGTATAATCTGTGTCGTACTCCTTTTCCTTCTCAGGTTATAACACATGGTGTGTAATTTTTTTCTCCCATTTTTTGTGAGCAACCAACTTTGAAGTGGAAATCCAGGATTGACCAACTCAGATCATAAAATTGTTTACATTGGAAAGTTAGCAGAGCTACATGTCAAATAATACATACTGGAAATAACGATCATAAATCCAACTCGTAATATCGACCTGCTCTGTATCAGTATCCAGAATCAGATGTTTTAAACATCAAAACAATTTGGCGCACAAACAATGACATTTCAGGGTTAAATCCTCAGGCAGCATACGACGGCTCCTTTCAGTTAATGTTGGTGTTTTGCATGAGGATGTGAAGTGCATTAATAATCAGTGACATAAAAAGCCATTAAAATTCCATTATTTTATGGGGAATCTTGTCATGGAGGTGCCTTGTGTAGAGTCAGATAACTAAACAGACTACATTAGGGATATTACACAGGTTAACATCATATATGTACATTATGTTACATATAAAATGTCATGTTGCCTCTGGCAATGTTGGAAATAATAACACAGTCAGTTCCATCCTTTGTTTAGTGTCTTATGTATTTAGGTGCATGTAACATAATGGGCCCAATTCCATTCAGCACTGAAATCTACCAGGTGATTACGGCTGGTACACACAGTGATATTTTTGACTGATTGGCATCCAAACTGATATATTTAGATCAGGCTGAAATATTTGCAAATTACCATAAAGCATAATCTTCCCCTTGTAGTCTCAGTTGGTCATATTGGGCCAGGATTGGCCTGAGTGTACGTGCCCCATGTCAAACTTATAAGATAATGTACTGTATGTATGTGGCTGGCTTGTGTTAATACATATTTACTCTCAAAGCAGATCTGCTCCTGTTCCTGTACTAACTTTTTATTTTATATCCAGTAGCAGCCTAGTACTATGACAGTTCACTCAGGCCAATATTTATTTTGGTTAGATTGGACAGTGATTGCTAATTAATTGCAAATGCAGGGCAGATCCATTGAATCAAATACACACACTGATGACCCTCCTGTATATGCTTATATGGAGCAACCGTTCGATGGGGCGACACACTGTGCAATGTTATCAGCTATCATCCTGCTGTAGTAAGAGAGCCCATGTGTACCCATTCTAATGTTAAATAAAATCTTTCTCCTTTAAGTTTATGTTTTATTAACATCGAGTGAACCCATTTCCCTGCCAGAATACTGAATATTAAAGTACTTCCAACATACTAATATAGTACTACAGAGAAATAATAAAATATCTGTAATATTTATTTTATGTATATTTAAGAAAACTCTGTCCTAAAACACATTTTCCTCTGACTTGAAGCCTACAAACTGCTAATAAAAAATATATTGCAGGCTTTCTAAGAGATACCTAATCAAAGATACTAAATCATTCAGTTCACTCCCCCCTTAGTCAGTGAGCTTAGACATGCTCATTGTTATGAATTCACAAGGGATCCTGTAATCACCTACATTGTATTTTTGTGCTAAAGGTAAGAGTAAAAACTGAAATGAAAGTAAATGTTACGCTAGTTTTTGTCGACATGCGTCGAACGGCTGATTTGCTGATGCTCCACCGTTGGGCCTCATTCTGATTTGCTGAATGTTCCACCGTTGGGCCTCATTTACCTGCCTGTACATAAGTGCGAAGCTTTAGGAAAAGTGCTATAAAACATTCTGAAACTGAATTGGGGGAAAATAGTCAAATTATATTTTGCAGTAAGATGTTTTGTGAAGAAGTTCTAATTTTTTGATAAACAGATACACAAACAGTGATTAAGCATACATTTCAGTCTTTATACTGTAGGTCTCTTTCAGACCTTTCAGTGATCAACAGGGTGGAGCTAACATGTTTATTTCAGCTCCTCCTTGTGCAGGACAAATATAGGGGAGACATGTCACTTCCCGACAGTGTTTGGATGATGTCAGTAATTCCATTCTCTATTTTAATTCACGCATTATTGTCAAGGCAATCATGATCTGGCCACTATGTGAGATTTACATCAGGCACGGTTTTATCATGACAAGTCATATTTCTTTGTGAGAGATAGGACTTGTACAACAGAGGCAAATTTACACATCAGTAGCCTGTAGGCCACAAAAAGCCTGACGCCCTTGCCCCACCCCTAAATAAACCACACACCCAAACCCCCCACTTTTTGGGGAATAAAATAGGAATATAAATGGGCAGTCACCTCTCCAACAACAGACGCACCTAGACATGTGCCTACTGTGCCTAATGGTAAATCCGGGCCTGTGTACAAGTGACTACATGCAAATCACAACAATCAGGTAATCACATGCGCTCCGATCAATGGGTCACATCGCAAATGGCCCCAGTGCGCCTAGTGGGGCCACTCCAATTGGGCCACACTAGTGTGCGCTTTTTAACCACGCACAATCAAATCGCAAACAAATTAGATTGCATGTTAAAATGGCCTGATGGCCTACTCTAAAGGTGCAGATTGTTCCTTCTTGAAACACAAATCATATTTTGTATGTTTGACACAGAAGTCTATTTTAACCAACGTGTACAGTCTTAAGAGACTGTGCTTTCTGTGTTCCCCAATCTGCCCGTACAAAGGAAGTAAATGTTAATACTGTATATGCTACTATATAGTTTTTTGCTGACATGGATCTTGAATAAATTAATCTAGAGGGAAAATAAAGCCTGTTGTAGGAATCTCAAACTAAATAGATCATGTATTCCCTTAATGAACTCTCTTAAGTGACATATAATGAAATGAAGATAGTTGCAATAGTATCGATAGTATCAGAAAAGAGCATAAACCCTTTGAAAACACTGGAAAGACCTTTTTTGGGGGGTTATATTTTTATAAAACATTATAGACACGTTTAACACGTGTATCTAGGGATGTTACTTTGAAGCACTTTCATGGCTGTGCTATTTCCTTCCTTTTAAAAATGCAGTTAGTGTTCTCATCCAACTTAATGACTAACTAAGGCTTGAGCTTTATTACAGACCCTTCAGACCCAGGAGTCACGCAACCTCCTCTGTAACCCTTTGTTTACTTCACTGCGTCTTCCAGGCAATCAACAGAGCTATAAGAGAGGAAAATCAGTTTGTAGCCATTCTAGTAAAAGTCGATATTATGTGATGTGAGATCTGCTCACCACAAAAATAAAATAAACCAGCAATAAAATGATAATCATTGAATGGTAGAATTCCTTTTATTATAGTTCCCTGTAATGGAATATTAAGGAACAACCAGCAGTGGCACATTGTGTATTTCGTTTAGAGCATAAAGCTTTACCTGTCACAGAACATCATGTATTACAATGCTGCCTCCAATGTTACTTTATTTAATGTCATTAATGTACACATTAAAGATGTATTTTGCAATCAAAATTGAGTAAATGCAATATGCAGTAAAGGTAAACTACATTGACTAATATTTCGCTCGGCATTAATATGATAAACATAGTTATAGAAAGCATCAAAATGAAATGACCATTATTAGGCAGCAAAACTGATTTTCACATGGAATGGGAACTGTGATTTCCCCATTGTAAGTCATTTCTGTCATTATTGAGTCATTATTGAAAATGTGGGGAAATACTGTAACAT
This sequence comes from Hymenochirus boettgeri, assembly GCA_019447015.1. NCBI lineage: Eukaryota > Metazoa > Chordata > Amphibia > Anura > Pipidae > Hymenochirus > Hymenochirus boettgeri. Next base: position 283,212,853 of record CM033470.1, on the reverse strand, counting down.
CAGATGGGACATGGGCTGGGATATTCTACCTGTGTAAATTGCTGGAAAACGCTGTCTAAAGCCACATGAGACTAACATAGTAGGATACAAGAAGAGTAGGAAAGTTGGAGAGTATGATAGTAGGAAAAACAGAGACTAGGAGAGTAAGATAGTAGGCGCGACTAGTAGAGTATAGGGGGTAGGCAGAATTAGAGAGACTAGATAGACTGAGCGACTAGGAAAGTAGAGACAGGACATAAGGTAGTAGGAGAGGAGGAGAGGAGGAGTCTAGGAGAGGAGCAGAGTAGCCACATGGTGGCTAGAGAGTAATAAATAGTAGGAGACTAGAGAGCAGAAAGTAGGCAGAGTATAAGAGATATGATGAGTAAAAATAAAGGAGACTAGGAAAGTAGAGGCTAGGAGAGTAACAGTAGGAGACAAAAAGAGTTGGAGAAGTAGCGAGGTATGCGAATAGAGAATAGGAGACTAGTGAGACTAGCGGACAGTAGGGCTAGAGAGTAAGATAGTAAGAGACTAGAAGAGTAGGAGTATAGAATGACTAGGAAGACTAGGTGGACTAGGAAAGCAGAGACAAGGACAGTAAGGTTAGTAAAGGGAGAGAGGAGGATGCTAGAGAGGAGCAGAGCCATATGGCGACTAGGAGAGTAAGATATAGGAGACTAGAAGAGCGGGAAAGTAGGAGAGTATGAGAGTAAAGAAAGAGACTAGCGAAAGTAGATAGAGGCTATGAGAGTAACATAGTAGGAGACTAAAACATTAGTAGAAAAGAGAAAGAGTATGTAGTAGGAGAAATAAGACTAGTGAGACTAGGAAAGTAGAGGCTAGGAGAGTAAGACGGTAGGAAGTAGAAGGTAGAGGTAAGGACAAATTGGAGACAAGTAGACTAGGGGGACTAGGAAAGTAGAGACAAGGACAGTAATGTAGTAGGAGAGGAGAGAGCCTAGGAGATGAGGAGATAGAGACTAGGAAGTAGGAGACTTGAAGAATAGGAGAATGGGAGACAGGAGAGTAGATTTTTTTGCAATATACAGTGAATTCGTTCAGCATTCTAGGGGATTCACACATTAGAATGAAATGTCCCCATTCAGAGTTACCCTGGATCCTGATAGTGAAGACCCAGAGGTGTGTCTCTCTAATGATGGCAATATGAGCAAAATGTCAGGCAGCACCCCTGATAAACAAGAGAGGCGGCAGGCAGAGCTCACTTTTTTAATTTGTACCACCAATTATGGTATGGATAAAGGTCTTTTTTTGAGAATTGTATAAATACCGCTGTGCATTTTGATGTGCAGTTTTAAAAAGAACCAAATGTTTAACCACACCCATTCCTTGAAGCACACACACCTAACAGTGGTTGCATTGGTGCAACTTCATGGCGACTAGTGGTAATAAGGCAGCATTCAAAAGTTTGGCTCAGGTGGCAAAAACCCTAGAGAGCCCCCTGGTTAAGACCCCAGTACCCCATATTCTCAATCTACGTCACAGTCCCAGGCTAACACACATGGAAGGATCATTCATCCTGGACTGACCATTCTGCACTTCTGACTGGTTTGCCAGGCACTACACGGCCTGTTGCGGCGATCTGTCAGCCGTGGCAACTTTTCGGAAACGTCTGATCGGCCACAGACGAAAACCTATACTAATTTTGAGCCCATTCGACAATACACGAACTATCGGGCTGAAAAGTTGCATTGTGTGTAACATAGCCTTAATATATATGGACACAGATCATTTGCCATTTATGGAATATTATGGGTCTGTATGTGAGGACCTTGTGTATAGAGAGGATGGGCTGGTATTAGATCACAAATAATATAATATAGTGGATTAATGCACCCCTACTGTAAATGATAAGGATATTAGATAGTCCAAGGAGTTCTATGACCATACAAAAGCACGAGTACCTTTATACAGGGCACAGCAACTCCTTTAATTTACAGTTCGGGGTGCATTATTTATTATAACCTATCCCTTTGTGGCTTCTGGTTTCCTCTTCTCCTCCTGAACTGTAAGATTACTATGCTAATAATCTCAGTCCTTCCCATAGAAAATCCAATAACAGGGTGGTAGGGTTATAAATATATTTAGTACAGTTGGCCCAGTGTGACCCTGTCTCCCCCAAACCTCTACCCACAGTGGTTTGGGGTTAAATGGATAAACATAGGTCCTATGTGACAGCGACAGTTGGAGATGTGTGATAGCAAATGAGAAAACATGTGACACCTAAAGATAACATCCATACACATTTCCAGGAAAGACCAGCGGAGATATTACCCAGACCAACAAAGAGGCAGACTCAGTATATGGCATCCATGGGACATCGCGTCCTTGTAGTTAACCAACCATCCTGCCCTGAATAGTCCTGCTACAGACACTTCATAATGATCTTATATATAGACTCAGTTTGTCAAGCCAAGGCGCTCTGGCCGAGCAATGTTTTGCCAGTGGGCATGCATAGTGGTATGCAGGGAGGATGGGGACATATCGAGGAAGAACGATGAGCTAGTCCTCATTAGCACGACAATCTCGTCGGCCGTCAGCTAAATCCAACTGATCGCTCGACCCTAATTTTATTTATTATCTGGAAAGATAAAATTAGATTACTAATACGAACATCCTTAGAAATGAACATTCATATATTCAGCACCCCAGCCCTTGATGGGGCGCACCTGTATCCTGATAGCAAGGCGTCTTTACTTTCAATAGCAGTTTTGATATCCGAATAGTGTAATAGTATAGTGATGTACTGTAAACTGTGTAGTGATGTTAAGTGTGAATAGTTCAAGTATGTAACAGTGTATAGGTTATAATGTAGTATAGTGTAAGTTTGAATAGATATAGCGTCATAATATAATAGTGTATAGTTGTACTAGTATTTTGTGTAAAGGCTCATAGTCGTACTAATGTGCTAATAGTGTAATGGATTGTGTGTGTAAAGTGTATAGTATAATGGCGTATGAGTATTTTGGGTAAAGTGTAATATTATAAATTGTTCATAGTGTTGCACATAGAAGTATAGTTGTAAATAGGGAATCTATAATGTGTATTGTGTAACTGTGAGTATACGTAATAGTAAAATGTAACTAGTGCAATAGTATGTGTCATTGTGCTAATGTGTATGAGTGTATTTGTATAATGTGAATTGTGTCTGTAGTAGTTAGTGTGTAATATGGTAACAGTGTATTTGTAATAGTTATAAGTATAACGTTTAATAGTTGTAATGAGAGTACATGGTAATTAGTAGTATGTGTAGTTTCATGGTAACAGTGTACTATCATAATGTTGTAATAGAGTAACAGTGTAATGTGTAATAGGTTATGTGTAATCGGGTCATGTGCCAACACTATCTATATGTAATTTGCAATGAGAAGTATGCATGAAATGGGTGTAAACAGTTGTTAAAATAATTGAACGTTGTTGAACTAAAAGTGATAAAAAACAAAAACGTTGTAATTGAAAAAATGTAGAATGAATAGTAGATATGCGAAATCTGTATATGACAACGATACTCATAAGTATAACATGCAAATTTTAAAATTCCTAACCACGGTAGGTTAGTACTTGAGTTTATTGTTTCTATCATTTCTATGTATAAGAATGGTTTTTCGATTTATTTTCGTTTTTAGATTTAAATGGGGGGAAGAGACTGTCCTCATGCTCTCGTATCTCTGCCTTTCCGCTGTCTCTCTCTCTCTCATCTGATCTCTTTCCTCATGCATCTCTCTCGTCTGCTCCCTGTCTCTCTCTGTCCTCTGCTCTCTGTACTCTCCCTGCCTCTCTTGATTCCTCCTGTCTCTCTCTGTCCTCTATTTGTCGTCTTTCTGTCTGTCTCTCCTTGTCTCTCCTTGTACTACTCTCTGTTTTTCCCCTCTCTACTATGTCCTTTTGCGTTGCAAATCTTTCCTTGTGGATATTTTTATTAATAATTTAGAATCTTCCCTGCAAATTGGTATAAAATAAAATTTATATCGTTGTCGTGTATTTAACGTATATGAAGAACGAATATGCCCTATAGACGTTATTATTAGACTGCTTTGTATTTATTCAATTCTGTCTTTTGTTCCAATTCCTATTGACCTATTGATGTCTAAATACATTTTAAAGATCGTACTAACTGAACAAGAGACATTTCTCATTTGTAAATAAGAAAAAGATGCCGATTTAGTTATAATATAGTATTCTAAGCTGTAGTGTGTCTTACAACCGACCGGTAATTCTTAATAAAGTATTCAGATAATCGCTGACAGCGTGTCTTACACCGGAGAAGTAATGAATAAAGTAATTGTAATGATCGCTGTAGTGTGCTTACACCGAGTAATGATAGTATCACTATGTGCTAACGATAATGTAATCAGCTTTGTAATCGCTTTTAAGTGTAGTACTTACACAGAGTATGTAATCGCGTTCTTTATAGTAGCTGATGCTAGTCTACAGAGAATATGTCGTAAGGCAAAATAGCGAATATATAAAAGAAACATAAGCTAAATAAATAAACCATTCATAAATATCTGCCTAACTCCCCTCGTACTGATGTCGTCCCCGTTGTAATACCGTTGGCGAATTTATATTATACGGTGCAAATGTTAATTACCTTGGGAGAATATTATTACACTGCGGATAAGGACATTCTATAGAATTCCAGCCGTTTCGTAACATTCTATTTTCATGTACGAGTACACGGTAAAAACCGGGTTTATCCCAATGCCCCTTTACTTATAGTGGTTCATACATCAATATTATAATTACACATCTTTGATGCGCGGTACGGCAGCGCAGAGGCAGGTGTGGCAGTTATCCACAGCGTGCACGACCTTCCATATGCAAATCAGCTTATCGATCGAACCATCGTACACCAGTGAACATTTATTGAAGCATTATTGTGTTTAGAAGGAGACTGGAAGATACTAGGTCGCTGGTCTGGAACGTTCTTATTCGAATGTTACATAAAACCAAGTCCGTCTCTATGGCCTGATCATTACATGTGATCGTTAACAATAACGCAGGGAGGGAGGAATTACGTGATCCAGTGCTGTTCCTATATCCAATTGGACTTCTGTCACTATGACGTACTGGTGCCCTTCACTTATTCCATTAAACTATTTGCGGTTCTGGTGCTGGTCAGGATATTTCCAACCCATGCGACTGGTATCCTATACGAACGCGAAATGGTGATAATAAACTGAGCCAATAGTGTGGGGTGGGGACATAAGCGTTAATACAATTCCAAAAGGGAGCCGTGTGCTGAATATAGTTCCAGGGTTCATATTGATTCTAAGGGAGACTTTGTAATGCTATAAATGCCTGCTTTTCTTTATCATAAAACTACACCCAAGGTTTCACGCGAGAATCCTCAGGATTCCAATGAACTATCAGATGTGAGATCCCTATCCCCCAGTCAACCATAATATGGAACCCTTATAATGACCCTTCTCAACAGTAAGACCCCCCGAGTTCACAGTTTTTCTGCTGATGGAAATACTTTGGTTCAATTCCATGTTCCATGACATCACTGTACCAGAACCAATGTGTTCTGGTCTCCACCGGGCTTTATATGTAATGCGTGTTCTACGGGAGGCCTCTGCATACCAGTACAGGTGATATCTGTGAGGCGGGGCATTATTACACCTGGCTTGCTTTCTGTTTGCCCATAAGATCCTCATTCCCAGTATTATGATGCTTCAAGCAGTCAATCCGACAGGTTCAGATTGCCCTGTGTATATTTTAATCACACCAAACTTCCCGTACGATGATCAATCATGGACACCTAGCTGCCAAAATAGCATTTCTCGTTGGCTAACATTCTATACATCAACACACTCAGCATCTGTATGTGGATATATCTATGTATAGTCATTCCTGATGTTGAAATACCACTATGTTAAAACATGTGTGTTACCAGTTCCAAGATATTTTCTTAATCACATTACATTAACTGACATCACATTATTAAGAGCAGAATCTTACACTCGGACATTCGACCATTCAACATATTCTGAATAATAATCCATGACAATATTATAATAAAGGTAATTAAGGGATAATATGCGTTCACTACACACAACACACACACACACACACACACACACAACACACTACACACACACCACAGGGAAACCGGAGAATCTTACACTTACTGAGGCCTCTCCCTGGTAAGCAAGCGGTGCTAGGCCAGTATATAAGCCATATGCCGGTCGTGTTACTACATGCCCTGGCTACCGGTAGCAATATTAAAGAGGCGAATGGTATATAAATAGTTAAACAACTATCCGCAAAAGAACCAAGGATAATAAAATGCGCTGGTCTGTGAAGAATGTCAGCCTTGTGTGCATATCCTGATCCCTATAATATAATCTACTATTTAATCGTTTTCTATTGTCCCCAAAGACAAACATACGTGTGGAAAGGATAGATCAGAGCCTGCTCTACCAACACCCCATTTTAAGACCTACCAAACAGAAACTCCTTAGATCTAGACTCGGAATTTCTACTATCTAGATATATCTCATACTAGACTGCACTGGCTCACTGTCTGCGCCAAACATTCAATAACATACTAACGCAGTTAAAACTATCACGGATAAAGGCACCTTAAAATCCCATTCCAATTCGAACTGCGGAATAAATGTATTTAATCATCAAAACAGAAAGAATGCTTATGATTTGTCCTTCTACATTAGTCTGCCTATTAGATACCCCTTTATAGAAAGGCACCCTGTGCTCCTTGTGCCATGTAATCCAGTTTATTCTAATATCTTTAGGAGTGAAAATACAACCATATACACAAGCCACTTTTTTAATATATTTAATTGAACAGGATATTCACAGCTTGTTATCAATTATAAAGAAAGGAAAATGTTTATGGTGCGTCCGTTTCGTTGTCATCAGAACTGAATCCATTTTTAGCCATTTCGCAAACATTGTGTGCAAACATGCATTCCGTTCAATTAAAAAATTACCAAAAAATACAATTGATCGACAACTAAAGGAATTAAGACACATAAAATTTCTATTCCAATTATTGGGAGATTATAGAAGGCAAAATCTCCCTTCAAAAACCCCTCTAAATTTACTAGCACTGAGTAAAAAACCCACAATCTGTTCCTGCTCTGTGGCAGGGGGGGAGATTAAGGGGACAAAGCCCCAGAGGCGAAAGGGGGGACTGCGGCCCCTAACTTCAATCAGCCCCTTTCAGCTCTGGCTTCAATGACTGAGATTGTTGGCAGTGTTCACAGGACGGGAAAAAAATCCAAGCACGGAGGAGACAACCTAGATATTTCCATCATTCCCAATTTTCTTCGTTGCACAGTGGCCTTTCTTGGTGGTGGGATAAATCTATCTTGGTTTTACCAGTTTACAAGGTTCTCAGGATCTACAAAGATCAAGTTGTGTGGGCCAAAATGGTGGGTTTCATGAGCAAGGAGGGGTTTCCCTAGGGGAAATGTTGTTTATATGGGGAAGTCTACCATTCCATACAATAGTCAGGGTAGCCAGCCTGGGCAGACAGGGGCTAGGGGCTTGGAGATAAGAAGAAACTGTCTGTTCTGATCTCTTGATTTGAACTTGGACTTCGACCACTGTCTGCTCTCGTTAATGAGATGGTTTTTTGTCCGTTCTGGTTTTTGCTTCCCTGGGGCTTGCTTTGCTTGGCTTTATCTAAGGAGGGCTGTTAAACTGGGGGGGTTTAGCCGGCATGAGGGCCATACCTATTAGGGCCTGTCAGTGTCCCTTGATTTCCTGTTAACAACTGTTCTTAGGTAGAGAATCTACGTTCTAAAGGGGCCCAAGCTTGAAACAAAAAAACTGTCTTTGCGCAGAGTGTTTGATTTTTCTTGTATCTGTTTACAGGGACAATCCCCAGGCCACATGGAGGGGGAGAGGGGACTGGTTTATTACCAGCAGAGCCAGAAATTTACAGGGTGTTTTTGCCCAGCCCAGAAGGGCGATATGCCCCCCCTTCCACACTAAGATTGATTTTCCATTCTTGAACGTATATATCAGCACAGTCATCCATCCATTACTCATCATTTTGTAGTTCCCAATTATTAACACGGATTCTAAAACATGCAGACATGTAAACTCATTACAACGCCTGACACTGGGGCCAGAGGGTTGGAGATGGCATGAACACAGAAGTTCTCTTAGTTTAGCACACTGACTATTACAAACATTGACACAGGATTCCTAATACCCCATCAGGATGTGAGAGTGGAGGAGATGTTAACTGTTTTGATTGCCCTGCAATGTTTTTAATTAAAAAAAAGCAAAACCATTGTCAATAAAAACCCAAAAAAAATTAACCGGGGAAACGGAAACGAACAATAATTAAACATGGATATAACCATACCATCGCTCCTCGGGTTTTCCAAATGGTTTTTTTAGATTAAACAATCAAACGATTATTGGGGCAAACGGAGCTAATTCGTATTGATTACTCTGTAAATGGAGCTGCTAGTTTTCCCCCCTAAAGTCAGTTAGATTCATTTTGGGGTGAAATTGTGATCTCTACTGAGATACGATTACAGTTTAAACAAAAAAACATGTATTATATTTAATATAGAGTTGGTGTGTTGTCAAGTAAATACATTGTATTATTATATAGGAGTGTGTGTGTGCAGTTAAAATATACATGTTATATTATATAGGATGTGTTGTTTTACAGTAAAAACAGTTTATATTATATAGGAAGTGTGTGCTCCAGAAAAAACATGATATAGTTATATAGGGTGTGGTGAAACCATATCTAGTATAATGTTACCTAAAACATGGTATATTATCTAGGATGTTGTGCTACAGTTAAAAACATGTTTATATTATAGCGGAGTGTTAAACTGTTATTCTAGTGTGGTGTGCAGTTAAAATACAAGTAATTATATAGCAGTGTGTGTACAGTAAAAACATGTTATACTTATATAGGAATTGTGTGTGTACAGTAAAAACATGTATATTTATATTCGGAGTGTGTTGTACATAAAATCAATTTTATATATAGCGAGGATGTGTTGTGTGGCTTCAGTAAAATACATGTTATATTAATAGGAGTGTTGTGTTGCGTACTGCATGTATTTTAGCTGGGTCACATACCAAGATTACTAGATTTGTCAGAAATGTTATTATATAGGAGTGTGTGTGTAGTACTATGTTTGCACGAGTTGTTAAAAATAAACATGGTTATTATATAGGAGTGTGTGTGTACAGTAACAAACCATGTATATTTATCTAGGAAGTGTTGTGGCAGTAATCTGTACTTATTGCGTGTGCATTGCTTCACGTCAAAAATAATTATACTATTAGGCGTATGTGTGTGTAGTATAGGTATTTGTGATGTGTACGAATGACACGTGAAATCCATGTATATTATATAGTAGTGTGTGTGGTACAGTGTAAATCATGTATATTATATAGGGAGTTGTGGTTGTTACAGGTAAAATACAGGTATCTAATATAGGAGTGTTGTTGTGCAGTAAATACATGTACTTTTCATAGAGTGTAGTGTGTGTGTACAAAGGTAAAATACATGTATATTATATCGGAGTGTTGTTGTTACAGTAAATACATGTATTATTATATAGGAGTGTGTGTGGTAAATACATGTTATTATCATGGTTTGTCGTAATACAGTAATACTTAGAGTGTGTGTTCGTAAATTATATATAGATGAGTGTGTGTGTGTCATTTTATCGGAGTTGTACATAAATAAATGTATATTATATAGGAGTGTTAGTTGTGACAGTTAGTAAAAACATGTATGTTATATAGGATTGGTGTGTACAGTGAAAAACATTGTATATTATTATAGGAGTGTGTGTGTAACAGTAAAACATGTACATGTATTATATAGGAGGTTGTGGTAGTGAGTCAGTAAAATACATGTGATATATATTAGGAGTGTTAGTGGTGTTAGGAAAACTGTTTTTTAATAGGAATGTTGTGCCAGTAAAAACATGTATATTATTAGGAGTGTGTTGTGTTTTTTAACAGCTAAAAAAAACATTTGTATATAATATAGGGAGTGTTTGTTGTGTCCAGTAAAAACATGTATATTATTATAGGGAGTGTTGTTGTTGTTACCAGTTTAAAAAATACATGCTATAATTTCTATAGGAGCGGTTGGATGGTGTTTTTAACAGTTAAAAAAACATAGTATGTTTATATAGGGGGAATTGTTGTTGTGTACCAGTTTTTAAAAAAACATTGTTATATTATATTACGGAGTGTGTGGTTTTACAGTTAAAAACATACAATTGTATGATTTATTATAGGAGTGTTGTGTTGTTTTGTGTTTTTACAGTTTTAAAAATAATTACATGGTAATTATTATATAGGAGTGTGTGTTTTGTTACAGTAAAAAAAAAACATGTATATGGTTATTATAGGAATGGGTTGTGTACAGTAAAAAACATGTATATTATATAGGAGGTGTGTGTCTGTTACAAGTTAAAAAAAAAACATTTGTATTATTATATAAGGGAGTGTGTTGTTACAGTTAAAAATTTTTACCACTTGTATAATTATATAGAAGTGTGTTTTGTACAGTTTAAAATAAGAATGGACAGGACTCCTATGCAGCCCATATTACAGAGAGATTCTTGTAGTGTTATATACCCCAATCATGGTGAAACACCAACACAGGATTAATGTTTCAGGGGCCTCTACCTCCCTTCATCCCTTTTACTGCTACAGTTTTTTTGTGCTCAGTTGCCACACCAAGGTTGTTCTTATAGGACTGATACCAATCTAGCAGTAGATTGCTACTAAAAGATTCTGGGTCTTATTTACAAAGCAGGACTATCCTGAAGTGGAGTCGTATTCTTATTTAAGGAGCAGAATTCTTATTTAAGGAGCGGTATTCTTATTTAAGGGGCAGAATTCTTATTTAAGGAGCAGTATTCTTATTTAAGGGGCAGTATTCTTATTTAGGGGCAGTATTCTTACTTAAGGAGCAGTAATCTTATTTAAGGAGCAGAATTCTTATTTAAGGAGCGGTATTCTTATTTAAGGGGCAGAATTCTTATTTAAGGAGCGGTATTCTTATTTAAGAGGCAGTATATTTATTTAGGGGCAGTATTCTTACTTAAGGAGCGGTAATCTTATTTAAGGAGCAGAATTCTTATTTAAGGAGCGGTATTCTTATTTAAGGAGCAGAATTCTTATTTAAGGAGCAGTATTCTTATTTAGGGGCAGTATTCTTACTTAAGGAGCAGTAATCTTATTTAAGGAGCAGAATTCTTATTTAAGGAGCGGTATTCTTATTTAAGGAGCAGAATTCTTATTTAAGGAGCAGTATTCTTATTTAAGGGGCAGTATTCTTATTTAGGGGCAGTATTCTTACTTAAGGAGCGGTAATCTTATTTAAGGAGCAGAATTCTTATTTAAGGAGAGTTTTTCTTATTTATGGAGGAATATTCTTATTTATGGAGCAGTATTCTTATTTAAAAAGTGGTATTCTTGTTTAAGGAGTGGTATTCTTATTTAAAGAGTAGTATTCTTATTTTAATAGTAGTACTCCTATTTAATGAGTGGTATTCGTATTTAAGGAGCGGTATTTTTATTTAAGGAGCATTATTCTTGTTTAAGGAGTGATGTACTTTTTTAAGGAGTGGTATTCTTATTTAAGGTGCAGTTTATCTTATTTAAAGGGCATGTCCACCCCCAAAACTAAAATTTAACCCCTTACTGGCCACATCAAGTAGTTTAAAACAATCCTTACCTTACATTCCTGCTCAAAATAGTTCCCCTGCTGTGCCCCTCCAAAGTCCAGGAAACTGCTGTGTAGGAGCAGTGTGTGACTCATGCTGTGCCTGAGACTTCCTCAACCTCATCATTATTTAGGGGCAGTATTCTTACTTAAGGAGCAGTAATCTTATTTAAGGAGCAGAATTCTTATTTAAGGAGCGGTATATTTAAGGAGCAGAATTCTTATTTAAGGAGCGGTATTCTTATTTAAAGGGCGGTATTCTTATTTAAGAAGCGTTTTTCTTATTTATGGAGGAATATTCTTATTTATGGAGCAGTATTCTTATTTAAAAAGTGGTATTCTTGTTTAAGGAGTGGTATTCTTATTTAAAGAGCAGTATTCTTATTTTAATAGTAGTACTCTTATTTAATGAGTGGTATTCGTATTTAAGGAGCGGTATTTTTATTTAAGGAGCATTATTCTTGTTTAAGGAGTGATATACTTTTTTAAGGAGTGGTATTCTTATTTAAGGAGCAGTTTATCTTATTTAAGGAACATTATTCTTGTTTTAGGAGCAGAATTCTTATTTAAGGAGCGGTATTCTTATTTAAGGGGCGGTATTCTTATTTAAGGAGTGGTTTTCTTATTTAAGGAGCAATATTCTTATTTAAGGAGCAATATTCTTATTTAAAGAGCAGTATTCTTGTTTAAGGAGTGGTATTCTTATTTAAATAGCAATATTCTTATTTAAATAGCAGTATTCTTATTTAATGAGTGGTATTCTTATTTAAGGAGATGCCCTATTTAAATAAGAATATTGCTATTAAATAAGAATCCACCCTAAACAAGAATATGCTCTTTAAATAAGAATATTGACTCCTTAAATAAGAATATTGCTCCTTAATAAGAAAAACCACTCCTTAAAAAGATACGCCCCTTAAATAAGAATACCGCTCCTTTAATAAGAATTTGCTCCTAAAACAAGAATAATGTTCCTTAATAAGATAAACTGCTCCTTAAATAAGAATACCACTCCTTAAATAAGAATACCGCTCCTTAAATAAGAATTACTCGACTCCTTAATAAGAATTCTGCTCCAAAACAAGAATAATGTTCCTTTAAATAAGATAAACTGCTCCTTAAATAAGAATACCACTCCTTAAAAAGTATATCACTCCTTAACAAGAATATGCTCCTTAAATAAAAATACCGCCTCCTTAAATACGAATACCACTCATTAAATAAGAGTACTACTATAAAATAAGAATACTGCTCTTTAAATAAGAATACCACTCCTTAAACAAGAATACCACTTTTTAAATAAGAATACTGCTCCATATAGATATTCCTCCATAAATAAGAAAACGCTTCTTAAATAAGAATACCGCCCTTTTAAATAAGAATACACGCTCCTTAAATAAGAATTCTGCTCCTTAATAGATTATGTCCTTCGTAAGTACTGCCCTAATAAGATACAGCCTACATAAGACTTTATGCACTCCCTTAAATAAGAATCTGCTCCTTAAAATAGAATACCGCTCCTTAAATAAGAATTCTGCCTCCTTAAATAAGATTACTGCTCTTAAGTAAGAATTACGCCCCTTAAATAATATATGCCCTTAAATAAGAATACCGCTCCTTAAATAAGATTAAGTCCCTTAAATAAGAATCTGCTCCTTAAATAAGATACTGCTCCTTAAGTAGAAGAATCTGCCCCTAAATAAATATACTGCCTCTTAAATAAGAATACCGCTCCTTAAATAAGAATACGCCTCACCTTAAATAAGAGTACCGCTCCTTAAATAAGAATTCTGCTCCCTTAAATAAGAATACCGCTCCTTAATAAGAATTCTTGCCCTTAAATAAGAATACCGCCCCTTAAATAAGAAATGCCCCTTAAATAAGAATACGACTCCACTTCAGAATCTTTCAGTAGCAATCTACTGCTAGATTGGTATCATCCTAAAGAAAAAACTTGGTGTGGCAACTGAGCACAAAAAAACTGTAGCAGTAAAAGGGATGTGAAGGTAGAGGTAGAGGCCCCTGAAACATTAATCCTGTGTTGGTGTTTCACCATGATTGGGGGTATAAACACCACAAGAATCTCCTGTAATATGGCTGCACTAGGAGTCCTGTCCATTCTTGAAATTGCACTTAAAATAATTTGGCCAATTTAATAAAGTAATTGCATGCTGTCAGGAAAACAAAAGGCCTATAGTATTTATGCAATATAAACTGAATGGGATGTGCATAAGAATTCCGTTTTGTTATTAAAGATACTGGTATAGCCACCCTTCCCAATCTTATTTTTATAAATGTGCCATAGGCACTGTTTCACCTTTCTAAATAAATCAAGTATCAGCAATAAAACTCCCAAACATCCCGTGCATATTGCTAATTTAATATCAATGCAAGTCAGTCTTTATTGCTAATCTTCTGAGAGACTCCATTAGGACGTGGAGTTTTACCCGGGTAGTTAATTTGTCTTTGGGAACAAATGTTTAAATGAATTTTCATTCAATTACCTTCAGAATATTATTTGCTAAATGATCAGCACAGTCTTAATATAAGCCGATCTTGTGAAATAAACATTTGCCTTGTAGAACTAGATGAGGAAGAATTTAGTCGTGGCATTGCTGGAGATTGCTTGGGGTGTGGTCTGCTTAGATTCGTGAGGTTGAGGTCTTTTTGAATTTTATACACTCTCTACTGTAAAATACTGACAATTATCACTCTAGGGGTTATTAAGTAAAAAAGTATCTATGTGGGAGAGAAATGCAGACAGTAAATACTGAAAGCTGTAAATAACATTAGAGATGCAGCCATGTACATGTTTATGCAGGGTGAAGGTGAAGGAGAAATTTGGTTAGTTACTGCACAGGTGGACGGTAATTGATAATCGCCTTACAAGTTTTGGTGTACCATTTAGTGTCCACACTAGAAATGGGATCCAGGTTGACTCGGACCCGGATCCGACATGGAGACCCTGGTTAGAAAACACGCCAATCATCCAAACAGGGCAGAATCGTTTAGATTTTGGGAGGGTTACCAGAAAATAACCTTGAATGTTTGATAACCCTCGAAAATACGATTAGAACTACTTCTACTTTCGAGGATAATAGTTTCCGGTGATTTTTAGAGGGTTATCAAATGTTTGAGGTTATTTCGAGGGTTACCAAAAACAACCTCCAGTATTCAGTAACCCCCCAAAACGGTATTTCAAAAGTAAGTTCTGTTTGGATTTTCAGATATTTGGGTTTTTCCTGAGTTCCGTAAATCCGTAAATAGAATGAAACTTCCGCGCTTCGGCATCTCTAGTCCACACTATGTAATATATATTATATATATATATATCTCGTATATGGATCCTTCGCACTCGTCCTCAAAGCAACAGCCTGGGGTGTCCTGTAAGCCAAATGCACAGTCAAAGATCTTGCAAGGAAATTTATTAAAGATAAAAGTAGGTTGCCATACCTACGAGTAATATATATAATAAGTATATACTGACTTTAAATATATATATGACTTTAAATTTTAACAATCAGAAGTTGGGGCCCGAAGGGGCTGATGTAGTGAAGGACCTTTTACATATGTTATCTTATAACAGGAAGCAAGTAAAAAGTAAAATATGATGGGGTTGCTGCAATTAAGTATACAATATATATACATAAGTATATATAACTATAAATATATATATATATAGATAGATATATATATAATATATATAATAATATATATATATATAATCTATAGCAAAAGGTAAACAAAAAACAGCAGCACTGATACAAAAGTCTATTAGGGTGCGTATCTCCATGGTCCCATCCAAACCCCAGAAACATATACAGGCAAAAAAAATTGCAAAAAATTGGTGTGCGGCTTCCTATATTATATATATATATATATATACTATGTATATATATGTATACTTAATTTGCAGCAACCCATCATATTTTACTTTTACTTGCTTCCTTATAAGATAACATATGTAAAGGTACTTTTGCACCCACTACCATCAGCCCCTTCGGGCCCCAACTCTGATTGTTAAAATTTAAAGTCACAGGTAGTGAGGGCTATAGCTCCCAGTATAGACATATCTCTCCTATATGGATCTCTGTATATATAGACCCTGTGTATAGATCCCTATATTGATTAACCCCTTTATATATATCCCAATATAGATATATCTCTTTGGATAGATCCTGTATAGATAGACTCTGTGTATAGATCCCTGTATTAATGCCCCCTGTATATAAATCCCTGTATAGATATATGGCTGTATATAGATCCCTGTATTGATAACCCCCTGTAAGATATATCTCTGTATTAGTTCCAGTTAAGATATATCTCTGTATTAGATCTCTGTATAGATATTACCCTGTGGTATAGATCCCTGTATTGATAAACCACGTATTTTTGATCCCAGTATAGATATATCTCTGATATAGATCTCTGTATAGATAGACCCTTGTGTATAAGCCCTGTATATAAATCCTGTATAGATATATGCCCTGTATATAGATCCCTGGTTTGATAGACCCTTTTGGATAGATCCCTGTATTGATAACCCCCCGTATACAAATTCCTGTATAGAGATCTCTGTATAACATCCCAGTATAGATATTTCTTGTAATAGATCTCTGTATAGATAGACCCTTTGATAGGATCTGTATTGATAACCCCTGCATTTAGATCCCAGATAGAATATCTCTGTATTGCATCTCTGTATAGACAGACCCTTGTATAGTAATCCCTGTATTGATAAAACCTGATTCTTAGATCAGTATAGATATTATCTCCGTATGTATTATAATCTCTGTATAGACAGACCCTTGTGTATAGATCCCTGTATTGATAACCCCCTGTGATATAAATCTTGTATAGTTATATGTCTGATATGATCTCTGTATTGATAGACCCTTGTGTATAGATCCCTGGATAGATAGACCCCTAGTGTATGATCCCTGTATTGATAAACCCCTGATATATAGACCCTGCTGTATTGATAACTCGCCTGAATATAAACGCTGTATGATATATCTATGTATATAGATACAGTAGTATAGAGAATCCTGTATATAGGATCCTCTGTTTGATAGACCCCGTGTAGATCCTGGATACACCCTGCTTGATAACTCTGGTGTAGGAGTGACTTAGATAATATCTCTGTATATAGATGCTCTGATAGTAGAGACAGGTATTAACAATCCCTGTTTGGATAGACCCTTGTTGAATAGTATCCCTGTTTGATAACCCCCTTTGTATATAGATGCCTGTTTAGGTATACTCCTCTGTATATGATCCCTCGTATGATAACCCCCCGATACAGATCCATGTATACGATTAGCTGCATGTATATAGATCCCTGTCTGTGATAATTATTCTTATTTAATGAGTGGTATTCTTATTTAAGGAGCATTATTCTTATTTAATGAGTGGTATTCTTATTTAAGGAGCATTATTCTTGTTTAAGGAGTGATATACTTATTTAAAGAGTGGTATTTTTATTTAAGGAGCAGTTTTCTTATTTAAGGAGCATTTCTAAACTGCTCCTAAATAAAAATACCACTCCTTAAATAAGGTATCAATCCTTAAACAAGAATATATGCTCCTTAAATAAGAAAACTGCTCCTTAAATAAAAACCACTCCTAAATAAGTAATTCACTCCTTAAACAAGATAATGTCCTTAAATAAGAATACCACGCCTTAAATAAGAATAATGCCCTTAAATAAGAATAACCACTCATTAAATAAGAATAATGTATTTAAATAAGAATATTGCTATTAAATAAGAATACAACTCCTTTAAACAAGAATACTGCTCTTTAAATAAGAATATTGCTCCTTAAATAAGAATATTGCTCCTTAATAAGAAAAACCACCTTAATAAGAATACGCCCCTTAAATAAGAATACCGCTCCTTATAATAAGAATTCTGCTCCTAAAACAAGAATAATGTTCCTTAAATAAGATAAACTGCTCCTTAAATAAGAATACCACTCCTTAAATAAGAATACCGCTCCTTAAATAAGAATACCGCTCCTTAAATAAGAATTCTGCTCCTAAACAAGAATAATGTTCCTTAAATAAGAAACTGCCTCCTAAATAAGAATACCACTCCTTAAAAAGTATATCACTCCTTAAACAAGATAATGCTCCTTAAATAAAAATACCGCTCCTTAAATACGAATACCACTCATTAAATAAGGTACTACTAGTATAAATAAGAATACTGCCTTTAATAAGAATACCACTCCTTAAACAAGAATACCAACTTTTTAATAAGAATACTGCTCCATAAATAAGAATATTCCTCCATATAAGAAAAACGCTTCAAAATAGAATACCGCCCTTTTAAATAAGAATACCGCTCCTTAATAAGAACTGCTCCTTAAATAAGATTATCTGCTCCTAAGTAAGAATATGCCCCTAAATAGATACTGCCCCTTAAATAAGATATGCTCCTAAATAAGAAATTTCTCGCTCTAAATAAGAAACCGCTCCTTAAATAGAATTCCTTGTTTAAATAAGATTACTGCTCCTTAAGTAAGAAACTGACCCCTAATAATATTACTGCCTTTAAATAAGAATACCGCTCCTTAAATAAGATTACCGCTCCTTAATAAGTAATTCTGCTTAAATAAGATTACTGCTCCTAAGTAAGAATATGCCCCTAAATAAATATACTGCCTCTTAAATAAGAATACGCTCCTAAATAAGATACCCACCCTTAATAAGATTACCGCTCCTTAAATAAGAATCTGCTCCTTAAATAAGAATACCGTCCTTAAATAAGAATTTGCCCCTTTTAAATAAGAATACCGCCCCTTAAATAAGAATACTGCCCTTAAATAAGAATACGAATCCACTTCAGAATCTTTCAGTAGCAATCTACTTGCTAGTGGTATCATCCTATAAGAAACAACCTTGGTGTGGCAACTGAGCACAAAAAAACTGTAGCAGTAAAAGGGAGTGAGGTAGAGGTAGAGGCCCTGAAACATTAATCCTGTGTTGTGTGTTTCACCATGATTGGGGATAAAACACCACAAGAATCTCTCTGTAATATGGGCTGCCATAGGAGTCCTGTCCATTCTTGAAATTGCACTTAAAATAATTTGGCAATTTAATAAAGTAATTGCATGCTGTCAGGAAAACAAAAGGCCATATAGTATTTATGCAATATAAACTGAATGGGATGTGCATAAGAATTCCGTTTTGTTATTAAGATACTGGTATAGCCACCCTTCCCAATCTTTATTTTTATAAATGTGGGCATAGGCACTGTTTCAACCTTTCTAAATAAATCAATGTATCAGCAATAAAAACTCCCAACAATCCCGTGCATATTGCTAATTTACATAATTCAATGCAAGTCTTTATTGCTAATCTTCTAGGAGAGACTCCATTAGGACGTGGAGTTTTACGCCCGGGTAGTTATTTGCTTTGGGAACAAATGTTTAAATGAATTTTCATTCAATTATCGAGAATATTATTTGCTAAATGATCAGCCACAGTCTTAATATAAGCAGATCTTGTGAAATAAACATTTGCCTTGTAGAACTAGAGGAGAGAATTTAGTCGTGGGCTTGCTGGAGTTGCTTGGGTGTGGTCTGCTTAGATTCTGTGAGGAGTTGAGATCTTTTTGAAATTGATACATCTTACTGTAAAATACGACAATTATCACTATAGGGGTTAAGTACAAAAAGTATCTATGTGGGAGAGAAATGCAGACAGTAAAACTGAAAGCTGTAAAAACATTAGAGAGATGCAGCCATGTACAGTTTATGCAGGGTGAAGGAGGAAATTTAGGGAGTTACTGCACATGGTGGACGGTAATTGACTGTTGTTTATTGTACAGTGTTTGGTGTACCATGTAGTGTCCACATAGAAAGGGGGATCCAGGTGACTCGGACCCGGACGACATGGAGACCTTGGTTAAGGAAACACCGACCATCCATCCCAAACAGGGCAGATCGTTTAGATTTTGGGAGGGTTACCGAAAATAACCTTGAATGTTTGATAACCCTCGGAAAATACGATTAGAACTACTTCACTTGAGAGATAATAGTTTCCGGTTGTATTTAGAGGGTTATCAAATGTTTGAGGTGATTTTGAGGGTTACCAAAAACAACCTCCAGTATTCAGTAACCCCCCAAAATAGGTATTTCAAAAGAAGTTCTGTTTGGATTTTAGATATTTGGGTTTTCCTTGAGTTCCGTAAATCCGTAAATAGAATGAAACTTCCGCGCTTCGGCCATCTTAGTCCACACTATGATATATATATATATATATATATATATATCTCGTATATGGATCCTTCGCACTCCGTCCTCAAAGCAACAGCCTGGGGCTGCTGTATAGCCAAATGCACAGTCAAAGATTTGCAAGGAAACTTATTAAAGATAAAAGTAGGTCTGCTATAAACGGTTACATATATATACTAAGTATATACTGACTTTAAATATATATATGACTTTAAATTTAACAATCAGAAGGTGGGGCCCGAAGGGGCTGATGTAGTGAAGGACGCTTTACATAGGTTATCTTATAACAGAAGCAAGTAAAAAGTAAAATATGATGGGTTGCTGAAAATAAGATACATATAATATATAATATAGTATATATATATCTATATTAGTATATATTATATATAGAGATATATTAGTATTATATATATATATATATAATATATATCATATAGCAAAACAGGTAAAAAAAACAGCAGCACTGATACAAAGTTATTAGGGTGCGTATCCCTGGTCCTCCATCCAACCCCAGAACATATACAGGCAAAAAAATTGCAAAAAAATGGTGTGCGGCTTCCATTATATATATATATATATATACTTATGTATATATATGTATACTTAATTTGCAGCAACCCATATATTTTTACTTTGCTACTTTTTATAAGATACATATGTAAAGGTACTTTTGCACCTTCACTACATCAGCCCCTTCGGGCCCCACTTCTGATTGTTAAAATTTAAAGTCACAGTAGTGAGGGCTATAGCTCCCAGTATAGACATCTCTTCTATATGGATCTCTGTATATATAGACCCTGTGTATAGATCCCTATATTGATAACCCCTTTATATATATCCCAATATAGATATATCTCTTTGATAGATCCTGTATAGATAGACTGTGTATAGATCCCTTATTAATGCCCCCCCTGTATATAAATCCCGTATAGATAATGCCTGTATATGATCCCGTATTGATAACCCCTGTTGATAATCTCTGTATATAGTGTCCAGTATTGATATATCTCTGTATAGATCTCTGTATAGTAACCCCCTGTGTATAGATCCCTGTATTGATAAAACCGATGTATTTTGATCCCAGTATAGATATATCTCTGTATATAGATCTCTGTATAGATAGACCCTGTGTATAAGCCCTGTTATAAATCCCTGTATAGATATATGCCCTGTCATATAGATCCCTGTTTGATAGACCCTTGTGTAAGATCCCTGTATTGATAACCCCTTGTATACAATCTGTATAAGAGATACTCTGTATACATCCCAGTATAGATATTCTCCTGTAAATAGATCTCGTATAGATTAGACCCTTCGATAGATCCCTGTATTGATAACCCCTGCATTTAGATCCCAGTATAGATATACTCGTATATGCATCTCTGTTAGACAGACCCTTGTATAAGATCCCTGTATTGATAAAACCCCTGCATTATGATCCCAGTATAGATATATCTCCGTATGTATATACATCTCTGTATAGACAGACCCTTGTGTAAGATCCCTCGTATTGATAACCCCCTGTATATAAACTCCTGTTAGTGTTATTATGTCGTGTATAAGATCTCTGTATTATAGACCCTGTGTATTGAGTCCCGTATAGATGACCCTATAGATCCCTGTATTGATAAACCCTATATATAAGACCCTGTATGATAACCCTGAAATAAATCCTGTGTATAGATATATCTGTATATAGATACAGTTAGTATGATATATCTCTGTCTATGATCATGTTTTGATAGACCCTGTGTATAGATCCCTGTATGATAAACCCCTGTATTTAGATCCCAGTATAGTATAATCTGTATATAGATCTTGTATAGAGACTGGTAACCATATCCGTGTTTGATAGACCTTGTGAATAGATCTCCTGATTGATAACCCCCTGTATATCAGATTTCCTGTAAAGGCACGTGCATACGACGATCCCTTATTTACCCCCCGTATATCACAGTATCTCTGATAGATCTATGCCCGTATTAGATCCCGGTATGATAAGCCCTGTATATAATCCTCTAATCATATAGTATGCTACTATATAGATCCCTGTATTGATAACCCCCTGTATAGTAATATATGTATAAAATACCTGATAGATAGATATATCTATTACAATTCCTGTATAGATATATCTCTGTATATAGATCCCTGTATAGATATATCTCTGTATATAGATCCCTGTATAGGTATATCTCTGTATATAGATCCCCTCTAAGAATATCTCTGTATAGAGATCCCTGTATAGAGATATCTTGTATATAGATCCCAGTATAGATGATCATATCTGTATATAGATCCCTGTATAGATATATCTCGTATATAGATCCCTGATAAATATATCTCTGTATAAGTCCCTCTGTGAAGGATATATCTCTCTGTATATAGAGCCTTGTATTTGATAACCCCTGATATAAATCATGTATAGATATATCTCTGATCTAAATCCAAAAGAAATCTCTGAATAAATTCGATGATATACTCGTATATAGAATCCACGATTGATATATCTCTGTATATAAATCCAGTATAGATAATCTCTGTATATAGATCCTGTTAGATATATCTCTGTATATTAGATCCTGCACATATATCTCTGTATATAGATTCCAATATAGATATATTTCTGTATATAGATCATGATAGATACTATACTCGTATAGATATCCCTGTATAGATATATCTGTATTAGATCCTGTAGATATAGATCTCCTGTATAATCACCGTATAGATATATCATATGTATATAGATCCCTGTAAAGATATATCTCTGTAAATAGATCCTGTAGTAGATCGTATATATCTCTGTATATAGATCCCTGTATAGAAATTTATCCTTATAGATAATCCCAAGTATAGATATATCTCTGTATATAGACACTCTGTAGATATCTCTGTAATAATCCCAGATAGATATATCTCTGATATATAGATCCTGTAAGATATATTCTTGTATATAATCCCAATAGATAATCCTGTATATAGATCGTATAGATTATTCTCTGTATATAGATCCATGTAAGAATATCTGTTGTATAGTCAATGAACTATATCTGTATAAACATGTTAGATATATCTCGTATATAGATCCTGTATAGATATATCTCTGGTATTATAGATCCCTGTAAAAGATATCTCTTAGTTATAGATCTGTCTACCTGGCTGCCTTGTATAGTCTAGCATTACAGTATTCTTGCGGGAGTAAAACACAGTCGAAGTGAAAGGTGCTAGAAACCATGAGACCAATGCACCCGAACAGGATAGCACAGATATTTTCTGATTTCTCACTTGTTAAAGTTTCATGTAGCAAAAATCCACAAACTTATTTCCTTTAATTGCTGAAGACTTTCCAGTGTTCATGGTCGGAGTCAGCAGTGAGCTTTCATTTCTCACATCGGTTTAGAGGGCTGCAATTGTCTCTCTAGATCATGTGTATACCTGTAATTATAACCTGATATTGGAATCTGTACAATAAATCTGTGGATTATCACTGGACTTATAACATGTATTGAACCTGGATTTTAAACCTGGATTATAACTTTACTTATAACGGAATAACTGTACTAATTACACTCTGTATATTCTAAACACTGATTATTGGTAATGTACTTGTCTAACACTGATATTGTAATGTAATTCTAACCTGATATTGTATAAAGTGTACATTCATAACACTGATATTGAGTATTCTAACACGATATTGTAATGTATATTCTAACACTGATATTGTAAGTATAATTCTAACACTGATATGTATGACTTCTAACAACTGATATTGTCATGTAATTCTAACACTGCTTTGGTAATGTAATGCTAACACTTGATATTGTAATTGTAATTCTAAACATGATATATGGTAATGTAATATTCTAAACACTGATATTGTAAGAAACATTGTTAACATTGATTTAGTAATATTAACATCTAAGATACTGTAACATGATATTGTAATGTAATATTCTAACACTGATTGAATGTAATTCTAAAAATTGATATTGTAATGAATTTTAACACTGATATTGTAATATGAAATATTTAACAATTGTAAGACACATTGTAACACTGATATTGTAATGTAATATTTAACACTGATTGATATGTATGAAACATCATAACAATTATATTGTAATGAAATATTGTAACACTGAATTGTATGTAATATTCTAACGCTGATTATAAGAAACAAGTGATTTGACAATTATATTGAATGAAACATTGTAAACACTGATATGTAATGTTAATGCTCACGCTGATATTGCATTGAAACATTGTAACACGATCTGTACTGAATATTGCTAACGTGATATTGTAATGAAACATCATAACAATGTATTGAATGAAATATTGTAAAATAATGTAATAATATTCTAACGCTGAATTGATTGGAAACATTGTAACACTGATTATGTAATGTAATATTCTAACAGTGATTGTAAGAATCATTGTAACACTGAATTGTAATGAAAACGGAACACTGATATTGATTAAAACATTTTAACATGAAATTTTAATAGTATACACAGTGATATGTAATGTAATATCTAACAGAGATATGTGAAGGTAATAATATCTATAACTGATATTGTAATAAATATGTGGACAGTGATATGTAAGGGAAGTCATTCTAACCACGATATTGTTAGAAATTGTACCATGATAGTTGTAATGAATTCTACAATGATGTAGATGTACATGAATGTACATGTTATACTACATGAATTGTAATGACAAAGGATATGTAACACAGATATTGAATGAAACATTAACATCGATCTATGTGTAATGTAATATTCAACAGTGTATTGTATATTAAGGATTGTAAGGACTCATTCTAACACTGATATTGGTAGAATATTGTAAACACGATATTGAATGAAATTCTAACATGATATTGTAATGAAACATGAAACTTGATATTGTAATATATTTCTAACACCTGATTGTAATGAAACATTGTAAATGATATTGTAATGTAATATCTAACACTGAATGTATGAAACATTGTAACACACGATATTGTAATGAAACAGTGTAACACTGATATTGTAATGGAAATATTTCAAACAGTGATATGTAATGATATATTCTAACAGTGATATTGTAAGGAATCGATTCAACACTGAGATTGGTATGAAATTATTGTAACACTGATATTGAATTTAATATTCTAACACGATATTGTAATGAAACAGCTGTAACATATTGATATTGTAATGTAATATTCTAACAACTGATATTGAATGAAAACATTAACACAGATTGTAATGAAAACATTGAACACTGATATTGATGTAATATTCTAACAGATATGGAATGTAATATTCTAAACAGGTAATTGTAAGGCATCATTCTACACTGATATGGTATGAAAATTGTTAGTTACACTGATATTGTAATGAAACATTGTAACACTTGATATTTAATGTAATATTCACCTCATATTGTAATGAACATTGTAAACACTATTGTAAATGAAACATTGACACTGATATGTAATGAAATATTGTATACACTGATATTTTAATGAAACACTGTAATACTTGATATTGTAATGAAACACTGTAGCACTGATTATGTAAGGAATCATTGTAAACGATTTGTAATGAAACACTGTGACACTCGATTGTAATGAAACATTGTAACATGGTATTGAATAAACATGTAACATGGTAATGTGAATTGTATCGATGTGAAACATTTGCAAACTTTGTAAGTTGAGGGAATGTGTGTGATTTGATAAATAGGATTTATTGATTAGCATATAATAGGGGATTTGTGTTGTGTTTGTTGTTGGAGGGGTTTAGTTACATCTAAAAACAGAAAAAAACGCAAAGAAATCGCAAATAACACAGAACACTTCAGTGGTCAAAACCGAACGTTTTTTTAGAATCATATTACAGGAAAAGTGTCTGTTAAAAAACATAGAAACCAGGGAATAGGGGGAATTATCATATACAGGGAGTTAGTGTTTTATCAAAAATCAATAACAATACAAACACAATACATTACATCAATAACAATACCAAAAATACCAATACAAATTATACAATACAAATCATACTGACAAAACAAATAATACAGTACAATTATACAATAACCAAATATACAATACAATTATACAAACAAAAATACAATACAATATCATAAATAAGATAATACAATAACAATACATATGACAATACAATTATACAATACAAAATACAATCAAATATGCAATACAATTATATACACAATATACAAAACAGATATACAATACAAATACATTAAAACATAAAATACAATGCAATTATAAAATATCATACAATACAAGCAACATCATACATAAATTATACCTATAACTATTCCTGGAATTAAAATAGACATTAAATTCTATCGAAATAATTCGTTTGAATGATCTGGGAAAAGTGTGAGTGTTAAAAGTGCAGGTAAATAGTAGACAGACGAGATAGATAGACAGCAGACAGCGACAGCATAAGATAGAGAAAGATACAGTAAGACAGTAGATAGATAGATAGATATATGGATAGAGTAGATGAGATCAGATATAACGATAGATAATAGAAGATAGAAAATAGAAAGATAGATAATATACACACAGTGGTATTAGATTATCTACTGTTAAATATATATAATTATACACAGAGGTTATATACTATATCCTGTAAATGATATATATATATATATATAAAATCTATATATGATATATAGATTAATCACACAGTGTATACTATCATTACTGGAAATAGATATATACACAGTGTGTCAGTACTGTAATATATATAATAATTATCACACAGGGTTATACTATATCTACTGTAAAATATATAGTAATTATACAAACAGTGTTATTACTTATCTAATCGTATATATTATATATATAGAGATAATACTATATTAATAATATACACACAGTGATTACTAGATCTACCAGAACCGTTTTTAAACGAATAAACAAGGAATTGATATTTCATTCTGACTTTCCAATACAAATTCTATTAATATATTTGTATATTCTATGGTAGAGGGAGGGATAGATGGCAATGAGTCGATTCAGGTCCCTGGTTCCCTCTGTGCCCCCTCTCTCTGTCTGAAAAACTATGCCACCCTCACACAATGGCTGCCACAAAATTGCCCAGAGCTTGGGTGTAACACTGAGCTATAAAGATCATTATAGACGAGTGTCTGTAGCCGGACCATCAGGGCAGGATTTGTTTTACTACAAGACCCCTTCATGAGGACATTCACTGGGTCTCTCTTTGTTGGTAGGGTAATATTCCTGAGTCTTCTGGAAATGTTCAGGATGTTCATTGACGGGGTGTCACAGTTGTTTCTCAGCAAATCTTCCAACCTGTCCTGGCACATTAGGGACCATGTTTATCATTTAACCCCATACACATGTGGGGTCGGTAAGGTGGGGGAGACAGGGCAACACGGGCAACTGTACTTAATATATTAATTATTATTACTATTATTTTTTATTATATCTATTTATTATTATTATGATTATTATTGTTATTATTATATTTCACAAGACTTATATACTATTATATATCTACACATTACCTCTATAAGCCAATACTTATATACAGTATTATCTATACAATACCTCATTACAGACAATACTTATACCACATTATGTCTATAACACATTACCCTTACCACATTATGTCTAACACACATCAATTCATATCACATTACCTAATAATACAATTACTCTATACACATATTCTATACCGCTCTACCACATTACTCTTACATCTATGTCTATACCCCAGCACCTATATAGCACATACTCTAGAGCACGTCGCCCTTAACATAGCCTCCATTACCTCTATATGCTATTACACTCTATACACATACCCCATTTCTTACCACATTACCTCTAAACCATTTCCCGTCGAATACCCACATACCATATTACCCCATTAATTTCGGGGAGTAAGAACCACAGGGGAAGAGGGGGAACAATGCAGGGGGGCTCATCTATTGTCCCTATGACAGATATAGCCGCCTCCCAGGAAAACCACTGTGGATGAAGCACAGATAGGGGCCCCCGTCATAGTTATTAACACATTACTTAGTAATCCCATTACCGCTATACCACATACCTATACCGCACATCCATGGCAGCCCTAGTGAAAAGTGAACTAAAGTAAAAAAAACTTGATCATACAGAAAAAAGTAGTTTTGCTTTTTTAAATGCATAATGATACCCACATAGAGCACAGGTTGACACACTACGGACCCACCCCTATATTTTAAGGCATCCCTACTTAAAAGGCGAAGTCAAAAATAAAAACCTTAAAATGGAAAAGCAAAAAAAAACTTCAGCAGGTCTCACTAACTTTTGTCTAAAAAAGTACACAAGGGCACCTGTCGAGTGAATTCATCAAGGGTTGGCATGTGATAAAAAAATATGTGCCATTGGTGTTGGACATGGTGCATGGATCATGATGGCGTGAGTAAAATCCGTCAAAGGCTGAATTCTGTAAATCCTTCTTATTTAAGGAGCATTATTCTTGTTTAAGGAGTGATATACTTATTTAAGGAGTGGTATTTTTATTTAAGGAGCAGTTTTCTTATTTAAGGAGCATTGGCCCTTCACTTTTTATTAAACAAGAATAAGCTCGCTTAAATAAGAAAACTGCTCCTTAAATAAAAATACCACTCCTTAAATAAGTATATCACTCCTTAAACAAGAATAATGCTCCTTAAATAAGAAAACTGCTCCTTAAATAAAAATACCACTCCTTAAATAAGTATATCACTCCTTAAACAAGAATAATGCTCCTTAAATAAGAAAACTGCTCCTTAAATAAAAATACCACTCCTTAAATAGTATATCACCTTTAAACAAGAAATAATGCTTCTTAAATAAGAATACCACTCATTAAATGAATAATGCTCTTAATAAGAATACCACTCATTAAATAAGAATAACGCTATTTAAATAAGAATATTGCTATTTAAATAAGATACCACTCTTCTTAAACAAGAATACTGCTCTTTAAATAAGAATATTGACTCCTTAAATAAGAATATTGCTCTTAAATAAGAAAACCACTCCTAAATAAGAATACATGCCCCTTAAATAAGAATACCGCTCACTCCTTAATAAGAATTCTGCTCCTTAAAACAAGAATAATGTTCCTTAATAAGATAAACTGCTCCTTAAATAAGAATACCACTCCTTAAATAAGGAATACCGATCCTTAAATAAGAATACCGCTCCTTAAATAGAATTCTGCTCCTAAAACAAGAAGAATGTTCCTTAAATAAGAAAACTGCCTCCTTAAATAAGAATACCACTCCTTAAAAAGTATATCACTCCTTAAACAAGATAATGCTCCTTAAATAAAAAATACCGCTCCTTAAATACGATACCACTCATTAAATAAGAGTACTACTATTTAAAATAGAATAATTGACTCTTTAAATAAGAAGACCACTCCTTAAACAAGAATCCCACTTTTAAATAAGAATACTGCTCCATAAATAAGAATATTCCTCCATCTAATAAAGAAAAACGCTTCTTAAATAAGAAATACCGCCCTTTAAATAAGAATACACGCCTCCTTAAATAAGAATTCTGCTCCTAAATAAGATTAATGCTCCTTAATAAGAATACTGCCTAAATAAGAATACTGCCCTTAAATAAGATACTGCCCTCCTTTAACTAAGAAATTCTGCCCTTAAATAAGAATACCGCTCCTTAAATAAGAAATTCTGCCTCCTTAAATAAGATTAATGCCCCTAAGTAAGAATACTGCCCCTAAATAATTACTGCCTCCTTAAATAAGAATAACGCTCCTTAAATAAGATTACCGCTCCTAAAATAAGAATTCTGCTCCTAAATAAGATATGCTCCTTAAGTAAGAATACTGCCCCTAAATAAATATACTGCCTCTTAAATAAGAATACGCTCCTTAAATAAGAATACCGCCTCCTTTAATAAGATTACCGCTCCTTAAATAAGAATCTGCCCTTTAAATAAGAATACGCCGTCCTTAAATAAGAATTTGCCCCTTCTTATAAATAAGAATACCGCCCCCTTAAATAAGAATATGCCCTTTAAATAAGAATACGACTCCACTTCAGAAATCTTTCAGTAGCAATCTACTGCTAGATTGGTATAATCCTATAAGAACAACAACTTGGTGTGGCAACTGAGCACAAAAAAAACTGTTAGCAGTAAAAGGGATGAAGGTAGAGGTAGAGGCCTGAAACATTAATCCTGTGTTGGTGTTTCACCCATGATTGGGGTATATAACACCACAAGAATCTCTCTGTAATATGGGCTTGCACTAGGAGTCCTGCCATTCTTGAAATTGCCACTTAAAATAATTTGGCAAATTTAATAAGTAATTGCATTGCTGTCAGGAAAACAAAAGGCCATATAGTATTTATGCAATATAAACTGAATGGGATGTGCATAAGAATTCCGTTTTTTTTATTAAAGATACTGGTATGCCAACCCTTCCCAATCTTATTTTTATAAATGTGGCCATAGGCACTGTTTCACCTTTCCTAAATAAATCAAGTATCAGCAATAAAACTCCCAACATCCCGTGCATATTGCTAATTTACATAATTCAATGCAAGTCTTTATTGCTAATCTTCTGAGAGACTCCATTTAGGACGTGGAGTTTTACCGGGGGTAGTAATTTGTCTTTGGGAACAAATGTTTAAAAGAATTTTCATTCAATTACCTTCAGAATATTATTTGCTAAATGTGCAGCACAGTCTTAATATAAGCAGATCTTGTGAAATAAACATTTGCCTTGTAGAACTAGATGAGGAAGAATTTAGTCTGTGTGCATTGCTGGAGATTGCTTGGGGTGGTTGGTCTGCTTAGATTCTGTGAGGAGTTGAGGTCTTTTTGAATATTGTATACACTCTCTACTGTAAAATACTGACAATTATCACTCTAGGGTTAAGTACAAAAAGTATCTATGTGGGAGAGAAATGCGCAGACAGTAAATACTGAAAGCTGTAAATAACATTAGAGATGCAGCCATGTACAGTTTATGCAGGGGTGAAGAAGAGAGAAATTTAGGTTAGTTTACTGCACATGGTGGACGGTAATTGATAATCGCTTATACAATGTTTGTGTATTGGTGTACATGTAGTGTCCACACTAGAAATGGGGATCCAGGTCTGACTCGGACCCGGACCGACATGGAGAACCTTGGTTAAGAAAACCGACCATTCCATCCCAAACAGGGCAGATCGTTTAGATTTTGGGAGGGTTACCGAAAATAACCTTGAATGTTGATAACCCTCGAAAATACGATTAGAACTACTTTCACTTTCGAGGATAATAGTTTCCGGTTGTATTTAGAGGGTTATCAAATGTTTGAGGTTATTTTTGAGGGTTACCAAAAACAACCTCCAGTATTCAGTAACCCCCCAAAATACGGTATTTCAAAAAGTAAGTTCTGTTTGGATTTTCAGATATTTGGGTTTTCCTGAGTTCCGTAAATCCGTAAAAGAATGATGAAACTTCCGCGCTCGGCCATCTATAGTCCACACACTATGTATATATATATATATATAATATATCTCGTATATGGATCCTTCGCCTCCGTCCTCAAAGCAACAGCCTGGGTGCTCTGTATAGCCAATGCACAGTCAAAGATCTTGCAGGAGGAAACTTTATTAAAGATTAAAGTAGGTCTGCTTATACCTACGAGTTACATATATATACATAAGTATATACTGACTTTAAATATATATATGACTTTAATTTTAACAATCAGAAGTTGGGGCCGAAGGGGGCTGATGTAGTGAAAGTACCTTTACCATATGTTATCTTATAACAGGAAGCAAGTAAAAGAAAATTGATGGGTTGCGCAAATTAAGATACATATATGATATACATATAGTATATATATATATATATCTATATATATATATATATAATATAGATATATATAGATATATAATAATATATCTATATATATATCTAAGCAAAAGGTAAAAAAAACAGCAGCACTGATACAAAAGTCTATAGGGTGCGTATCTCCCATGGTCCTCCATCCAAACCCCAGAACATATACAGGCAAAAAAAATTGCACAAAAAATTGGTGTGCGGCTTCCTATTTATATATATATATATTATATACTTATGTATATATATGTATACTTAATTTGCAGCAACCATCATATTTTACTTTTACTTGCTTCCTTTTATAAGATAACATATGTAAAGGTACTTTTGCACCTTCACTACATCAGCCCCTTCGGGCCCCACTTCTGATTGTTAAAATTTAAAGTCACAGTAGTGAGGGCTATAGCTCCCAGTAATAGACATATCTCTCTAATGGATCTCTGTATATATAGACCCTGTGATATAGACCCTATATTGATTAACCCCTTTATATATATCCCAATATAGATATATCTCTTTGTATAGATCCCTGTATAGATAGACCTCTGTGTTATAGATCCCTGTATTAATGCCCCCTGTATATAAATCCCTGTATAGATATATGCTGTATATAGATCCTGTATTGATACCCCCTGTATAGATATATCTCTGTATTATAGTTTCCAGATATAGATATATCTCTGTATATAGATCTCTGTATAGATATACCCTGTGTATAGATCCCTGTATTGAAAACCCCTGTTGTTTTGATCCCAGTATAGATATATCTCTGTATATAGATTCTTTATAGATAGACCCTTGTGTATAAGCCCTGTATATAAATCCCTGTATAGATATATGGCCTGTATATAGATCCCTGTTTTGATAGACCCTTGTGTAATGATCCCTGTATTGATAACCCCCTGTATACAAATTCCTGTATAGATATATCTCTGTATATACATCCCAGTATAGATATTTCTCTGTAAATAGATCTCTGTATAGATAGACCCTTCTGTATAGATCCCTGTATTGATAAACCCCTGCATTTAGATCCCAGTATAGA
The DNA here is from genome assembly GCA_019447015.1 of Hymenochirus boettgeri. Classification (NCBI taxonomy): domain Eukaryota; kingdom Metazoa; phylum Chordata; class Amphibia; order Anura; family Pipidae; genus Hymenochirus; species Hymenochirus boettgeri. Next base: position 283,179,982 of record CM033470.1, on the reverse strand, counting down.
TATATCTCTGTATATGCATCTCTGTATAGACAGACCCTTGTATATAGATCCCTGTATTGATAAACCCCTGCATTTAGATCCCAGTATAGATATATCTCCGTATATACATCTCTGTATAGACAGACCCTTGTGTATAGATCCCTGTATTGATAACCCCCTGTATATAAATCTCTGTATAGTTATATGTCTGTATATAGATCTCTGTATTGATAGACCCTTGTGTATAGATCCCTGTATAGATAGACCCCTGTGTATAGATCTCTGTATTGATAAACCCCTATATATAGACCCCTGTATTGATAACCCCTGATATAAATCCCTGTAAGATATATCTGTGTATATAGATACCGTAGTAGTAGGATATATCTCGGTATATAGATCTCTGTTTAGAAGACCCTGTGTATAGATCCCCGTATTGATAAACCCCTGTATTTAGATCCCAGTATAGATATTCTCTGTTATAGATCTCTGTATGAGACGGTATACACATCCCTGTTTTGATAGACCCTTGTGAATAGATCCTGTATTGATAACCCCCTGTATATAGATCCCTGTATAGGTATATCTCTGTATAAGATCCCTGTATGATAACCCCCGGTATACAGATCACTGTATAGATATATGCCTGTATATAGATCCCTGTATTGATAATCCCCTGTATAAATCCCTATAGTATATGACCTATATATAGATCCCTGTATTGATAACCCCCTGTATAGATATATATGTATATAAATACCTGTATAGATATATCTCTATTCAATTCCTGTATAGATATATCTCTGTATATAGATCCCTGTATAGATTATCTCTGTATAAGATCCCTGTATAGGTATATCTCTGTATATAGATCCCTCTATAGAATATTCTGTATATAGATCCCTGTATAGAGATATCTCTGTAGATAGATCCCAGTATAGATATATATCTGTATATAGATCCCTGTATAGAATATCTCGTATATAGATCCCTTTATAAATATATCTCTGTAGTAAGAAGTCCCTGTATAGATATATCTCTTATATAGATCCCTGTATTGATAAACCCCTGTATATAAATCCCTGTATATATATCTCTGTATATAAATCCACCGATAGAATATCTCTGAAATAAATTCCTGTATAGATATATCTCTGTATATAGATCCATGTATTGATATATCTCTGTATATAAATCCATGTATAGATATATCTCTGGATATAGATCCTGTATAGATATATCTCTGTATATAGATCCCTGCTACATATATCTCTGTATATAGATTCCAATTATAGATATATTTCTGTATATAGATCAATGTATAGATATATCTCTAATAAATCCCTGTATAGATATATCTCTGTATATAGATCCTGTATAGATATATCTCGATATAGATCCCAGTATAGATATATTCTTGTATATAGATCCCTGTAAAGATATATCTCTCGTTAAATAGACCTGTATATAGATCTCTGTATATAGATCTGTAATAGATATATCTCCGTATATAATCCCAGTATAGATATATCTCTGTATATAGTAGATCCCTGTAAGATATATTCTGTATATAATCCCAGTATAGTATATCTCTGTATATAGATCCCTGTATAGATATATTCTCTGTATATAGATCCAGCTATAGATATATCCTCTGTATAAGATCCCGTAAAGATATATCTCTGTATTATAGATTCAATTATAGATATATCTCTGTATATAGATCAATGTATACATATATCCCTGTATATAAATCCTTGTATAGATATATCTCTGTATATAGATCCCTGTATAGATATATCTCGTATTATAGATCCCTGAAAGATATATCTCTGGTATATGATCTCTACCTGGCTGCCTCTGTATAGTCTAACATACCAGTATTCTTGCGGAGGTAAAACAACAGGTCGAAGTGTGAAAGGTGCATAGAAACCATAGAGACCAATGCACCCGAACAGGAATAGGCTACAGATATTTTACTGATTTCTCACTTTTAAAAATGTTTCATTGTAGCAAAAATCCACAAACTTATTTCCCCTTTATATGGTGAAGAACTTTCCAGTGTTCCATGGTTCGGAGTCCAGCAGTGAGTCTTTCATTCAATCTACCGGTTTAGATGGGCTGCAATGTCTCTCTATGATCACGTGTGTATACCTGTACATTATAACCTGATAATTGGAATCTGTACACTATAATCTGTGGATTATCACACTGGACATTTATAACATGTTGATGGAACGCTGTTATTATAACCTTGGTTATAAACCGTTGAACCTTTACTTATAACCTGTGGATTATACACTGACATAATACACCTCTGTAATATTCTAACACTGATGTATTGGTAATGTACTTCTAACACTGATATTGTAATGTAATTCTAACACTGATATTGTTAATGTACTACTTCTAACACGAATTGTAATGTATTCTAACACTGTATTGTAGTATATTCTAACACTGATATTGAATGTAATTCTAACACTGATATTGTAATGTACTTCTAACACTGATATTGAATGTAATTCTAACACTGATATTGTAGTAATATTTCTAACACTGATATTGTAATTGTAATTCTAACACATGATATTGTAAGTAATATTCTAAACACTGATATTGTAATGAAACATTGTTAACATTGATATTGTAATGTATATTCTAACACTGATATTGTAATGTACATTGTAACACTGATATTGTAATGTAATATTCTAACACTGATAGTGAATGTAATTCTAAATGAATTGTAATGAATTAACACTTGATATTGTAAGAAAGATCTACACTGGATTTGTAATGAAACATTGTACACACTGATATTGTAATGTATATTCTAACACTGATATTGTAATGAAACATCATAACAATTATATTGTAATGAAATATTGTAACACTGATATTGTAATGTAATATTCTAAACGCTGTATTTAATGAAACATCATAACAATTCATGTAATGAAACATTGTAACACTGATATTGTAATGTAAATTCTAACGCTGATATTGCATTGAAACATTGTAACACTGATATTGTATGTAATATTCTAACGCTGATATTGTAATGAAACATCATAACAATGATATTGTAATGAAATATTGTAACACGTATATGTAATGGATATTCTAACGCTGATATTGCATTGAAACATTGTAACACTGATATTGGAATGTAATATTCTAACAGTGATATTGTAAGGAATCATTGTAACACTGATATTGTAATGAAACGTAACACTGATATTTGTATTAAAACTTTTAACACTGAAATTTTAATAGTATAACAGTGATATTGTAATGTAATATTCTAACAGTGATATTGTAAGGTAATCATTCTAACACTGATATGTAATGAATGAAATATTGTAACAGTGATATTGTAAGGCAATCATTCAAACTGATATGTTATGAAATATTGTACACATGATATTGGAATGTAATTCTTTTAACACGATATTGTAATGAAACATTGTAACATGATATTGTAATGTAATATTCTACAATGATATTGTAATGAAACATTGTAACACAGATATTGTAATTGAAACATCTGTAACACGATATTGTAATGTAATATTCAACAGTGATTGGTAATGTAATATTCTAACAGTGATATTTAGGAATCATTCTAACACTGATATTGGTATGAAATATTGTAACACTGATATTGTAAGTAATATTCTACAACATGATATAATGTTTGAAACACTGTAACTTGATATTGTATATGTAATATTCTAAAAAGATATGTAAATGAAACATTGTAACATTGATATTGTAATGTAATATTCTAACACTGATATTGTAATGAAACATTGTAACACAGATATTGTAATGAAAAATTGTAACACTGATATTGTAATGTAATATTCTAACAGTGATATTGTAATGAACTATTCTAACAGTGATATTGTAAGGAATCATTCTAACACTGAATATTGGTATGAAATTATGTAACACTGATATTGTAATTTAATATTCTAACACTGATATTGTAATGAAACACTGTAACATTGATATTGTAATGTAATATTCTAACACTGATATTGTAATGAAACATTTTAACACAGATATTGTAATGAAACATTGTAACACTGATATTGTAATGTAAATTTTTACAGTGATATGTATGTAATATTCTAACAGTGTATTTGTAAGGAATCATTCTAACACTGATATTGGTATGAAATATGTAACACTGATATTGTAAGAAACATTGTAACATTGATATTGTAATGTAATATTCTAACACTGATAATTGTAATGAAACATTGTAACACTTATTGTAAATGAAACATTGTAACACTGATATGTAATGAATATTGTAACATGATATTTTAATGAAACACTGTAATACTGATATTGTAATGAAACACTGTAGCACTGATTTGTAAGGAATCATTGTAAAACTGATATTGTAATGAAACACTGTGACACGATATTGTAATGAAACAATGTAACACTGGTATTGTAATAAAACACGTGTAACATGTAATGTGATATTGTATCGATGTAGAAAGAATGATTTCAAACTTTGTAATGTTGCAGGGAAATGTTGTGATGCATTTGATAAATAGGATTTATTGTATTAGCATATATAAAGGGGATTTGTTGTTGTTGTTTTGTTGTGAGGGGTTTAGGGTTTAGTTAATCTAAAAACAGAACAAAACGCAAAAAATCGCAAATAACACAGAAACTTCAGTGGTCAAAACCGAACGTTGTTGTTTAGAATCACTACAGGAAAGTCCAAAAACAGGAAAACAGGGAAAGGGGAATGATGCAAACAGGGAGTGGAGGAGTGTAAAAATGCAATACAAATAGACAAGACAAAGAGACAGGTACACGTGGAACAAACAAGAGTACAAGATACAAGTACAAAAGATACATACAAATTACAAAACAAATATACAGTACAATTATACAATACAAATATACAATACACATAGACAAACAAAAAGATACAATACAATATACAATACAAATATATAATACAATTATGACAATACAATATACAATACAATTATACAATACAAATATACAATACAAATATGCAATACAATTATATAACACAATATAAACAAAACAGATATACATACAAAAATATTACATTAATCATAAAATACAATGCAATTATAAAATCATACAATACAATGCAATCATCATACGATACAATTATACATTATAACTATTCATGGAATAAAATAGGACATTAAATCGATCGAAAAAACGTTTGAAGATGCTGGAAAAGGGAGGTGGAAAGGCAGGTGAAAGAATAGACAGACAGAGAGACAGACAGACAGACAGACAGACAGCAGAGAAGAAAAGAGAAAGATAAGACATAAGAATAGAAAAAGAGATGAGAAAAAGATAGGAATAACGATAGAAAAGAAAGAGAAAATGAAAGGATAGAAAATAGACACACAGTGAAACACGAAAAAAACGAAGAGAGGTAGAAGAAAGAAATAAATATAGAAAGAAGAAAGATAGTATAAATATCGATACGTAACAACTAGTATAAAAACAGAGGTATACAACTAGTTTTAAGGGTTCACTGAAATGATACAGTGTGTATAAACTATGTATAGATAATTATACAACAGTGTATTACTATAAATCTGTAAATAGATATATATAAATTATACACACGGTTATTACTATCTACTGTGTATATATATATTAATATAATATATGAATCTATATAGATAATATACACACAGTGATATTACTAGATCTACCATAACCGTTTTTAAACGAATTACAAGTGAATTGATATTTCATTCTGACTTTCCAATACAAATTTTTCTATATTAATATATATTTGTATATTTACTATGGTAAGAGGGAGGGAAGATGTGCAATGGAGCTGACAGGTCCCGGTTCCCTCTGTGCCCCCTCTTCTGTCCTGAAAAAAAAACTATGCCACCCTCACACTGGCTGCCCACAAACATTGCCCAGACGCCTTGGCTTTGTACACACTGAGCTATAAAGATCATTATAGAAGTGTCTGTAGCCAGGACCATCAGGGCAGGATTGTTGTTAACTACAAGACCCTTCATGGCCAGACATTCCTGGGTCTCTGCTTTGTTGGTCTGGGTAATAATTCCCTGGTCTTTCCTGGAAATGTTCAGGATGTTCATTGAGGGTGTCACATGTTTTCTCAGCAAATCTCCAAACCTGTCCTGGCACTTAGGGACCATGTTTATCATTTAACCCCATACCACTGTGGGGTAAGGTTTGGGGGAGACAGGGCAACACTGGGCAACTGTACTAAATATTTATAATTATTATTACTATTTTTATTATTTTTATATTATTATTATTAATATTTTATTATAGATAATTTACTATTATATATTATACCACAAACTTATATACCTATTATGTACTATACCCATTACCTCTATAAGACATACTTATATAACTTAGTATGTATTACACAAGTACCTCATAAGAAAATACTTATATACCACATTATGTCTATACACATTACCCTTATACCCAAATTAGCTATACCACAATACTTCTATATCAAATTACCTATATAACATATTACCCTCTATACCACCATTACTTCTATACCGCTCTACCACATTACCTATAACATCTATATGCGCTATACCCCAAGACAGCTTACCTATATAGCACATCTTCCTAGAGAGCACGTCGCCTCTATACCAATATGCCTCCATTACCTCTATGACTGTATACCTCATACCACAATACCCCATTACCTCTTTACCACATTACCCTAAACCCACATTCCCTAATACCCCCAATACCTATTTACCCCAGTTATTTAGGGGGGAGTAACACCAGGGGAAGCAGGGGGAGGGGGGAAAACTGCAGGGGGGCTCATCTTATTGTCCCTATGACAGATATAGCCTCCTCCCAGAAAAACCACTGTGGATGTGGAATGAAGCACAGATAGGCCTGCCCCGCCTGTCATAGTTTTATATACCACATGTACGTATCAGTATCCCATGACCTATATACCACATTACCTAGAGAACCTTCCACTCCAATGGCCAAGCCCTTATTGTAAAGTGGCCAACTAAAGTAAAATAAAAAAACATTATCAATCTAAAAAAGTAAAAGTGTTTTTTGCATTTTAAATGATAATTAATGATACCCATAAGGAGCAGTTTTCTTATTTAAGGAGCATTATTCTTGTTTAAGGAGCGGTATTCTTATTTATTTGGGGATTTGTTCTTTACCCAGAGTGTGGTCAGGTGCTCATTTCTGAAAAGTGCTTAAAGAGAGGAGGAGAATCAGCCTCTAAGATTTACACAACAGAGGCTTTTAACTCGTAAATGACAAGTCCTCGAAGATTAGGACCAAGAGAACTACACAGGCATGGTATATGGTCTTACAATAATATGACCAGCTTATTGATCTATTACTTTTATTTATCCATAGATCCATAGAGAAGGTCAAGCTGTGAAGCTGTGTTGGGGGTAAAGGTGTTTTCAGTGTGGGAAAAAAAAACCAATTGTCAAACGAGGATTTGCTCATTTTCACTGCAATCCAAATTTTAAATCTGTTCATGTAACTGAACTGAGCCAATCTCCCCATATGGAAATGCTACTTCCAGGGAACCCATGTGCTCTTACCACAGCCCCTTTAGAAATCCGTGTAATACAAGCAGTGTTGAGCCCTGGCTCACAGGGATACAGGTGAATCTCCCCCCGGTGGTCCCACAGCACAAGAAGAAAACAGAGAAAACTGCTCAAATTTAAATACAGAGCCAAAGGAACAATAAGAAATGAATTTTAATAAACAATAGGAGTAATATAGATATGTAAATGATTGATGTGGGCCCCTTTACTCACCCTGGTGGGTCCCTGGTCTTAGATTTCCTGGTGAGTCCCAATAGTCCTGTCCAACACTGAATACAATGGGTTTTAGTAAAGCCTGGGAGGACACAAAGCAATCTGATTGCTTATAGTGCTCTATTAATACCACATGCCGTGTTACAGATGGAAAGACCTTTTTAAATGCGAAACAAAACAACCATAACAGGTGAGATCACACACAGATTTCATGTTTCGTGTTCTAAATGAGTCTAAAACACATGGTGCGATTGTCAATATGTGATCTGTGCCTTGTGTAAGTGCAATGTGGTTAATTTGCTGAACAAGCAGTGGCCATGTCTCTGAGCTGTGAGCCTTCCTGGAAGTACAGAAGAATTTTAAGGACCCAGGATAATGTTTCATGTTCAGCTGAACATACAGATTTAGATGCAGTGGAAATGCCACAGCAGCTAGTAATATTCTGTTCAGGTCGATTTCCTTATAGCCACTATTGGTATTTAGATTTCTCTCTGGCTCTCACACCTGCTCCATGATTTACCATGATTTACCCTAAATAAATAATAGAACCTTTGGTGCTTCTCCACCTGTTGGAAAAACACTATTCCCAGCACCCTCAACCACACCAATGTTTTTCTAGGATTCAAAAAAAAACTTGAGCCTAAAGGCCCCTATACATGGCGTTGATATTCCGATCAATTTGTTACCAGAATTTTCCTGTGTTTCCGATAGACCAATCGGTGATATCAATCGATCTATTGAAAAATCTGTGATGGGGTAAGACTGAAATCCCAAAGATTGGCAGCACAAGGTGGGGAGTTACGATATGTTGAACCGCACAATATAGCAGGATGATCGCACTGACCAATATTACTTCAAACACAGTTTATTACATAGCGATCTGCTTGATGCATTTCGGTCCGAATAGGTCCTTAGTTGCTTATGACTAAGGGCCTGTTCGGTCTGAAACACATCAAGTGGATCTCTATGTAATAATCTTTGTACAGCCTCATTTCAGTCTATTAAAGAATACATGTAAGGAGCACTTAGGTTGATGTGTTTGTGTTGCTGCATAATTTCAATCCAGTACTTGTTTTGTTTAAGCTATCTGACTCTCTGTGAGGGCAAGCATGCTCAGTCATCCCTATGAGGCAGCTTTGGCAGAGGGAATTTCCAACAATGTAGTTCATGTACCGACTATCACCATTCCAGATACAGCAAAACTATACATAACAGAAGAGTTTATGATAATAAGGCTCTTGATTGACATTTATATAAGATGTTTCAGACTGGATAGCTAAAGAAATAGTGGACAGATCAAAAAAATGCTACACTTAGGTTGATGTGTTTGTGTTGCTGCATAATTTCAATCCAGTACTTGTTTTGTTTAAGCTATCTGACTCTCTGTGAGGGCAAGCATGCTCAGTCATCCCTATGAGGCAGCCTTGGCAGAGGGAATTTCCAACAATGTAGTTCATGTACCGACTATCACCATTCCAGATACAGCAAAACTATACATAACAGAGTTTATGATAATAAGGCTCTTGATTGACATTTATATAAGATGTTTCAGACTGGATAGCTAAAGAAATAGTGGACAGATCAAAAAAATGCTACAGTGATAGTTGGGAAGAATTATAGTTTCCAGTAATGGGCAATTTAAAAAAAAACAAATTTCCCAATGTACATATTCTTTAATTCATACAGGGTATAATATATAATTTATTTTTATAAATGTAGAAGGTAATTTATTTTTAACATTGTCCATATTTTCAATAACTTTTTGGCTGCAAATTTTATATTTAGAGAGGTAATGGGAATTACTTAGCTGACTGTCTTACAATTACCTCTGTGTATTTTTCACTACTGTGAGTTAAAGCTTTGTGCCTATTGCACAAGAACATTACATAGTAACCATGCACTGCTGTACAAAATTCCCTGTTGATGATCCACAATTTGCCATTAACACCAAGGCACAGAATATTACTCTGGTATACACTCATGAAGAAGTAAAAAGAGGCTTATTTAATAAAAGGTGCAAAAGTTTGCATGTTATATTCACCTGCAGCAAACAATTAGATGTAAACTTTTTACTGGTCTACTGAAGTTAGAAAACATTCCACTGGTTGTTATAGATTAAAAGCACAGGGAAACTTTTTTTCCTTTTTGAATAAAAAAAAAAAAAAAAAAAAAAAAAAAACAATGTGCATGAAAAACACTATCATTGCCATTGCCTTAAAGGGCATCTTTACCGAAAAATAGATTATTTTAAATTGACCATAACTGGAAACTATAATTCTTCCCAACCACCACTGTATCATTTTTTTGTTGATCTTCTCCCTATTTCTTTAGATATCCAATCTAAAACTTCTTATATTTCAGCTGTCAATCAAGTTCCTTGCTCTCAAAAACTATTCTTCTGTGAGTAGTTTTACTGTAGCTGGAATGGTGACGAGGTTTGACAGTTGGAATGCTGCATGCTGTGTGCAGGCTTGACAGTTGGTTTGTGGGGAAAAAAGTCAGGTCAGATGGAAGTGGGAGTGGTTAAAAGGGGGAGGGGGGATACTGCTCCTAAACAAAATGTGTGCTGGATTAAAGGCATGCAGCAACACACTCCCACTCAGGGTAAGTGCTACTTATATGTATTCAATTATAGATTAAGATGAGACAAACTCATTTTTCAGTATAGTGTTCCTTTAAGGTTTTGAGAAATTATTGTTCTTTCTATTGTTTCTTCTCTTTGATTTTTACAATGTTTTGTATTCTATCAGGGAGATGTAATAAAAGTTCTTCAGGCTCATTTACTCAGAGCCGCTATCATTATGGGTAAATGCTCCTTCCGCGATTCAATGTCGCGTTTGTAAATGTGGGTAAATCCCGATAAGGGATTTTCCCCCTGTGGGATTTTAACGCCGGCTGTTTGCAAAATCCTGCACTAAAACTAGCGCAAACGCGGTATTCAATAGCGAGTGTTGGATGCGCTGGTGATTTTTGCATAACCCACACATCCAACGCTAATTTGGAGTTAAAGTTAGTACAACTTAAACTTCATATATTTGTCCAGCGAGTCAGGGTAAATGAGCCTGCTTATTGTTAAAAATGGTGCTAATTTTGCCCCAACCAATAAAATGTTATTTACAATTTGAAAGCTAACATCTGATTGGTTGGGGCAAAATTACCACCCTTTTTAACAATGAGAACTTTTATTACATCTCCCCATATATCCTCCAAACTTGGTATAGAAATGCATTACACGTGGTAGAAGTGAGCTATCTTCATGTAAGGAATCTGTGGAAGCAGAACCTTTAAATGCGAACATTAAGATCATGTAATCAAAGCACATCTGCCACTTAATGCACCTGCATCTGAAGCGTACACTAAATAATACTGTGCCACTTTGACACAAACAAAACATTCATACAATATCTAAATAAAAGTTCTAAATTTACAAAATAAAAGCACAATAATATAATAGTAAAACACATTTATTTTCACAAAGTAACCCTTGAAATTTCTATTGTAATGATTGACGCACAAATTTGGTTGTAAAACAATGTTATGTTCCACATACATTACAGGTGAACCTGTGCATTGGGATGTATGAAAATGAAGTTATTGAAGTTCACAATATCTACAGGGCTATGTACTGAGAGCTGATAATCTCTGTCTATACCCCCTTTAGGCAATGCACCAAGCTGATAGCGGCACTCGTGCATTTTGAATAATGTTTACTGGTTCCCGAATCTTTAACGCTATCTGCTGGCGTTAAAGATTCCATCTTACTTTTTATACAGCTTTTTTGGATATTACATTTAAACCTTAACTAATGTAAGCAGAGCGGCACCTAGCCATTATGTGGCATGGAAGTGGAGCAATCGTCAGTGAGAGGGTTAAGAGTTAAACAGGGCAGGTGCGGCTCGATTGGGACAGTCTTCTGTGCGGGAATCCACAATCTCGGCAATGCCTGTGAGGAAGAGTGAGGAACGGTCTGGTCTCAGGAGCTGCTGGAGAAAACAGAGCTACCCACCCTCCCAGCCCATTTGTATATATTTTTTTAAAAAATTATTATTAAAACTAAAAAAAATAAAGAGTTGTGATTTATGGCAAACAATTGTCGCAGCTGGTGGTTTTATAGTTTATTTTATTTAGCCAAGGCAGACTCAAGGAAGTCAGCCTGGGTAAGTGGATATGGACAATAGGCGGTTCTGGAGCTGGCTAGGTGATTATGTTTAAAAGAAATAAAAAATGGATTTTGACATTGGTTATAAAATGAATTATAATTCCAATTAAGTTACATAAAGTTACATTCCACCAACCTAGAAATCTGTGTATCTGGGATTATTGTGGGTTTTATTATTATTTAGTAGTAATAAGTTAAATACATATTGGTTACTAGAGATGAGATCCGGTTCCGAAATCTGAATGTTCCGTCCGAAACCGGGCAGATCGTTCGGATTTCGGGACTTCGGATAGCGTTTTTGATTTTTATTGACCGTCTGCTAATCCTCGAAAATACGGTTGGAAACTCAAAAATAGTTTCCGGTCGTATTTTTGAGGATTATCAAACATTCAAGGCTATTTTTCGAAAATAGCTTGAACGTTTGATAAAAATCGAAAACGCAATCCGAAGTCCTGAATTTAAGTTCTGTTTTCAATTTGAAAACCCAAAAACGCAACCAAACCCGGCAGAAACCAATGTACCATGGGGGCTAGTGAGATTTGCAAAGCGATTTGCTAAAGAACTATTTGTATTTCTTAATTACCACTTTTTGTGAAAAATTTGTAAAATCAACGTCTAAATTAAATTGCTAAACCATGCTTTAACAAAGTTAACCGAATTTACAATGTATTGTAAGATCACAGATGGATAAATAGTGGCCAGGGTCAGTATCACTAATATCTAATTCAGGGTACTGTGATCCTAGAATAAATGCAGAAGAAATCTCATATGATGCCCAAACACTAAAGGTGCCCACACACTAGCTCTTACACGATAACTTTACGACAGTGGCTTTGGCTTTAGACATGGTATGAATGTCTAATAGACTTTAATGTCTAAACAGGAGAATTTCCAGTTTTAGTCACCTACATTAGTCATTGTGTACACTGGTTATATGGAAGGCAAACATTATTTCTTGTCTATCTGTTGTATTCAATTAGATCAACTGGACTTGAGGTTTAGTTCTTGAAGACGTTTCGCTAGTCATCCGACTGGCTTTCTCAATTCAGAATGACTTGTACAAGAATCTGTGGCAATTATGTACCCTGGAAAGTCCCAATTAGCATATCACAGCCAGTTGTTAATGGCGTGATTGGATAGTGGCAAAGAGGTGTTATAGGAACGCCCAGAGTAAGGTGTCAAAACAGCATTGTATATGGCAGACAGTTGGTGTTGAACCCCACACCTCTATTTAGGCTTGGTTTCACATCAATGGCCTCCTTGACACCTCTCTTGAACCAGTCACGTTCCTTTGCCAATATGTTAACATTACAATCTTCAAAGGTATGTACTTTATCCTTAAGATGCAGGTACACGGCTGAGTCCTGACCCGAGGAATTGGCTCTTCTGAGCTGGGCCATACGTTGATGCAGTTGCCAACTGTCTGCCATGTACAATGCTGTTTTGACACCTTACCCTGGGCATTTCTATAACACCTCTTAGCCACTATCCAATCATGCCCTTAACACCTGGCTGTGATATGCTAAATGGGATTTTCCAGGGTACATAATTGCCACAGATTCTTGTACAAGTCATTCTGAATTGAGAAAGCCAGTCGGATGACTAGTGAAACGTCTTCAAGAACTAAACTTCAAGTCCAGTTGATCTAATTGAATACAACAGATATACCATGACCTGGATGAATGAGAACCTTCACAAGCATATTCTTTCTTGTCGAGCATTTTGTTAAAAGACAAAGACCAATAGATATCAATAAACACTAAATAAATATATTTTGCTGGTTTGTGTGTTTTGTTTCCTGTCTTCCAGATATTAACTTCAATAATCATCTATAATTACAAACTACAGATTTGTAAACATTTTGCTTGGTTAAACTTAATGTAAGAGCTGTCTATCTTGTTTATAGTAAGGATTTAAATTTGTTTCTTAAAAATTAAGTAAAGCAGCCTTATTTATCTAAATATTTCCCATAATGCAATATAATATTATTTTAAAAATCAATAATTTAGCAATAAAACGTACCTTTAAATAAGCATCTAAAATTTCCTGACACATATTTGTCTGGTGTTTGGAATATTAGTATATAACAGCTCTAAGTGTTAAAAGTGCCTTTTAGTGTCCGGTGCTTTGTTGGTCTTTATTTCTGGCATCAGGAAATGACTGGATTGTAAACATCGAACTAGGAACTTTAGCTGAGAATACGAGTGGGGGAAAAAATAATTCTATAGAGAAAACGGTGTATGTGAAAATGTCCTGTAATCCTATGCACGAAGAGCAACAGAATAAATGGCAAATCATGCTATAGCTGTCCTTTATTTGATTAGAGCAATGAGTACATATGGAAACATGCTAAAGATACTGAACGTCCTCACAATAATGACAATTACACAATGAAAGAACATCCTGTACATTTACTGTGTTACTAAGTTACACAGGGAACATTACTGCATCTCAGTGTGAAAGGTTTTCAAGTTCCATGAACAAACTAAACTTTATTTTTGCCTGATAATCTGCTTCATATACCATTGGAATACCGGTGGCTGGTATGATTTACTGTTGGACTGTATAGACAATGTATGTCAGGTCAAAAATCTATTTGTATGCTTCTTCCTTTATATTTTTCATAAATAAGGGATGTAAGGAATGTTGGAATGTTTGGAATATGGAAAACCTATGAACACTTTGTGGAGTAGTATATATATTAATTGTTTAAACTATCAAGTTCTTTTAAACACATCACTATTTATTATTACTATAGATTTGTTATATTACTATTAAAATCAAATTGTATATATGTGTGTAAAGCATGTATATAAAGTGGGTATTGTATGAAAAATACCAACACATACAAGCAGATAAATAAAGAATAATTACATAAATAGTAAGAATATTTATTATTTAAATCATTATTAATGGGTACCGGTATATTCAGTTTGACCAATATGAACAAAATCCATTGAAAAACAATAACATTATTTCAAGTGCTTACAAATACCATAATACAGTCCAAGGAACACTCCAGCACACCGGTGTTGGCTGTATGCCAGACAAGTGGATAGGTGCAGTTCCACTAGCCCTCCATTCCAAGGGCCAGAAAGTTCTCTAGCACAAGAAAGATATGGGGGAGCACACTAATCATGTGAATATTTATTGTAAAAACACATACAACGTTTGTACTTGAGAAAGGGACAGGGCGTCTTGAAACATTGTTTGTGTTGTTACAATAAATAGTTGTGACTTCACCTGAATAGTGTGCTCCCCTTTATCTTTTTTGTGCTAGACAACTTACAAATACCGTGCATAGTATTTTACTGAGACTAATCTACTGCCCATAAAATCTTCTCTGGAAGAGTTTCACCTGCCTGTGTGACCTATATGTAGGCCTTCTCTTCTCCGACCAGATTGCAGGTATTGAGAATTCCTTATCCTTTTGGAAGAGAAAAAGACAATTTCTAATTACACATTGCATGCTGCTTCCTCTATGTAAAGTCCAGAATTAAAGCAGAGGCATCTTTTTAAGAACTTTATAGACAAGAAAATTGTTTTTTCTTTGATTTTTGAATGGGCGTATCATACCCAAAACAAATAATATATCCAGCACAAGCTATTTTTAGTGTTACTAATACCGGTAATAACCAGTTACCATAACCAACATCAACAAATGCTGAGTGTGCTATCCCCTCTGAGCTGAGTGTTTGTACATGTGCACACAATTTAATATTGGTCAGTTTAAAAAAAAAAGCTGGATGAGTTTCTGCAAACAAGGAATGTTACAAGTTACTGGTATTGATACATAAAGTAGAGTTGTTCCAGGGAAATTTCCGATTGCCACTTGCAGTCAAGAAGGAATTTTTTTCCCCCTTCATAAATTTGGTGGGTTTTTTTTGCCTTCGTCTGGATCAACAGTTAGGCAGGATATGAGGATATTTGCTAGATGGGTTGAACTGGATGGACGTATGTCTTTATTCAACCTCAAATACTATACTATACTATACTATACTATACTATACTAATATTACTCACATGCACAAATCAGGTTAATTTCCTAATTAAGTATATACATATTATGTAGAATGTCTATTGTTTTGGTCTAATAAATTACTTACCTCTTTGTCTATTTGTTTTACTTGTAAAGGTAACTCATTTTGAAATCACATCTTTATAACTACATATTGTGCTCTCCGGCTTCAATAAGGAAAATTATTATTTCATCTCTGGCTCAAGGTTGTTATACTGTTATACTGAAATATATAAGCCTGTTCTGTTTTTTTTAAAACTACATTTTAAAGTATAACTTCTGAGTTGGAAATTACAATTGTTTCGAAATTCATATCTATTGTTTCAAACATTGAATCAATGTAATATCAATCCAGTGTATGGCTGGCATTAGAGGCCCTAGACATTCAAAATGTGTGTGTGTAATTCAAAATAAAAACCATCCAAACTGTGAATACATTTTTTTCTTTTAAAATGAAGCAGCACATACAGTACGTTTTATTTACAGTAAACAATACAGACAGAAATACACTGCCTGAAAAATATGTGACATCAGCTTGCGAATAGCAAGATAACTGTCCGATAAAGGGCCTGCTGTTCTGTATTACTGCATGAGAAGTGGATACCAATAAACATAGAGTAGCTGTAGCTCATTATAAAAAAACCCCCATAATTCTGTATACAGCGACCAAAAGGTACGGTACCCCAGCAAACAGCATTCTTGCCTGTTTATTTCTTAAAGCAATTCAGATTCCAAATGGATTGCGAACAATACAATTCTTTATTTACCTTGTTTATATTCCAATAAAGAAATATCATTATCTGTACCAAGCAGGGAACGTTTTATTCTATTGCTTTGTTTTGTCATATTGAAGATTCATAACATTATAACGAACAGGAACCGTATCCCCCTAACTAATCTGATGATGTTAATCTATTTCTGTGTCTGCAGAGGGATGTGGCGTCCTGCCTGTGATGTCACATAGTTGTCCAGTTGGGATTTATTTTTACACTTTCACTTCCTGTAGCGTGGAGGGTGTTTTTATTAAAAGAGAAATAAGCAACATAATATCCCCAATGTACTCTGCATGTGTTGTCGTCATTACAATTAATATGAGTAATTGAATCATACACATATGAATAGTATATAATAGTATATAAATAGTATATCATAGTATATAAATAGTATATAATAGTGTATGTCCATCACCCACTATGAGGTTGACAGCTAAACCATGGGTTTACACCCTATGTACCCTCTATGGAAAATGCAACATAGCCTCATACAGATGTAAGATTCAACCTGATGAAGACCAACTATTTCAACCAGCAATGTGTGTGTGGCTCCTGCCTGCGTTGTTAGCAATATGTCCTGCTGGATCATGAATGACATTAACGAGAGCTGCCAAACATGTAAAATTGTTGCTCAAATCAATATGGTGTTCAATGGCTGCTTCCAGCCTGATAGTATTCTTCCAGGTGTGTGGGGCCTAACAGTGAATGCCCCATAAATATATGGAATATATGGGAATCTTACCCACCTTCTGTGACTACTGAGATGTGTTACTAATGCAGCAAAGCCTTTTTGAAACAAAAGGAAGTTCACAGTCTTGTGCTATAAAATAGCAATGTCTAGCTAATCCAAGAAATAAGGAATGATTTCTCACTCCCAGCATTTCCAGAAAAGGGGAATTTTATGTCCCTGTGACCAATGCATGTGTCCAGAGCTGCTGGCGTTATAACATGCAATATAGGCTAAAGGTATAGATTCATTTATCTAACTTGTAGACATAACATATTTTGATTGTGTTAGATCTCGTCAGTGCAAGATACAGATTCATGGCTTCTAGTTTTAACAGGACTGCCTAGTTTTGAGGGACTTGTCCCAGTTCCTTAGACTGTTGAACTTTTTCCCACGATAAGCAGGGCATGTTAAGTTAAAGGGGGGGGGGGGGCACAGTAGGTCCATGGCATAGCTGGGCAGTCCAGGAATTGAGCCATGCCTTCCCAACTTCCCAAGTTTGGAGAGTATGAACAGAAAAATAAGTATTCTAGGCTACATTTCTCTTTTAATTTACAGATACCTGCCAATGTTAAGAGCAATTTGAAACTTTTCCTGTAGAATCATCAGGAGTATCAATATTTAGTTACATAGCTAGTCCCCTTATATGCCACCAGCCTTAGTCTGAAATATAAAATCAACAAACAATCAATCAGTCAAAAAAATAAATGAATTACATTTAAACTTGAGAGTTTCAGCTTTGAAAATAACCAGAATGTTTTAATAGATATGATATGATGTTTACTTGCCCAGTAGGGTAATTTGATTGCTACTGCATCTCCTGTATTGTCAAGATACACCGTGTCTGCCTTACGTAGAGTTGTATGACAACAAGTTTTCCTTTTGTTAACACAGTAAATAAATGTACCGATGTTCAATCAATAAATCATCAACACTTTAGATTGTGTCCACAAGAGAACTGAAGACGAGTTAGATAGTAGCATATACAATGAAATGTGTCATGCACATTAAATATTGTTTCAGGATTTCCCTATAAATAACACCACACCAGAGACATGGACAGCTAAGGCAGAGAGACAGAATGGATATGTGCGAATTCAGAAGAAGCTTAATGTGGCCAAGTTAAAATATGATTTATACAGAGACGTATAATCTGTGTCGTACTCCTTTTCCTTCTCAGGTTTATAACACTGGTGTGTAATTTTTTTCTCCCATTTTTTGTGAGCAACCAACTTTGAAGTGGAAAATCCAGGATTGACCAACTCAGATCATAAAATTGTTTACATTGGAAAGTTAGCAGAGCTACATGTCAAATCTACATACTGGAAATAACGATCATAAATCCAACTCGTAATATCGACCTGCTCTGTATCAGTATCCAGATATCAGATGTTTTAAACATCAAAAGCAATTTGGCGCACAAACCAATGACATTTCAGGGTTAAATCCTCAGGCAGCATACGACGGCTCCTTTCAGTTAATGTTGGTGTTTTTGCATGAGGATGTGAAGTGCATTAAATCAGTGACATAAAAAGCCATTAAAATTCCATTATTTTATGGGGAATCTTGTCATGGAGGGCCTTGTGTAGAGTCAGATAACTAAACAGACTACATTAGGGATATTACACAGGTTACACATATTATGTACATTATGTTACATATAAAATGTCATGCTGCCTCTGGCAATGTTGAAATAATAACACAGTCCAGTTCCATCCTTTGTTTAGTGTCTTATGTATTTAGGTGCATGTAAACATAATGGGGCCCAATTCCATTCAGCACTGAAATCTACCAGGTGATTACGGCTGGTACACACAGTGATATTTTTGACTGATTGGCATCCAAACTGATATATTTATAGATCAGGCTGAAATATTTGCTAAAATTTACCATAAAGCATTAATTTCCCCTTGTAGTCTCAGTTGGTCATATTGGGCCAGGATTGGCCTGAGTGTACGTGCCCCATGTCAAACTTATAAAGATAATGTACTGTATGTATGTTGGCTGGCTTGTGTTAATAACATATTTACTCAAAAGCAGATCTGCTCCTGTTCCTGTACTAACTTTTTATTTTATATCCAGTAGCAGCCCTAGTACTATGACAGTTCACTCAGGCCAATATTTATTTTGGTTAGATTGGACAGTGATTGCTAATTAATTGCAAATGCAGGGCAGATCCCATTGGAATCAAATACACACTGATGACCCTCCTGTATATGCTTTATATGGAGCAACCGTTCGATGGGGCGACACACTGTGCAATGTTATCAGCTACCTCTGCTGTAGTAAAGAGAGCCCATGTGTACCCATTCTAATGTTAAATAAAATCTTCTCCTTTAAGTTTATGTTTTATTAACATCGAGTGAACCCATTTCCCTGCCAGAATACTGAATATTAAAGTACTTCCAACATACTAGATAGTACTACAGAGAAATAATAAAATATCTGTAATATTTATTTTATGTATATTTAAAGAAAACTCTGTCCTAAAACACATTTTCCTCTGACTTGAAGCCTACAAACTGCTAATTAAAAAATATATTGCAGGCTTTCTAAGAGATACCTAATCAAAGATACTAAAATCATTCAGTTCACTCCCCCCTTAGTCAGTGAGCTTAGACATGCTCATTGTTATGAATTCACAAAGGGATCCTGTAATCACCTACATTGTATTTTTTGTGCTAAAGGTAAGAGTAAAAACTGAAATGAAAGTAAATGTTACGCTAGTTTTTGTCGACATGCGTCGAACGGCTGATTTGCTGAATGCTCCACCGTTGGGCCTCATTCTGATTTGCTGAATGTTCCACCGTTGGGCCTCATTTACCTGCCTGTACATAAGTGCGAAGCTTTAGGAAAAGTGCTATAAAACATTCTGAAACTGAATTGGGGAAAAATAGTCAAATTATATTTTGCAGTAAAGGATGTTTGTGAAGAAGTTCTAATTTTTGATAAACAGATACACAAACAGTGATTAAGCATACATTTCAGTCTTATACTGTAGGTCTCTTTCAGACCTTTCAGTGATCAACAGGGTGGAGCTAACATGTTTATTTCAGCTCCTCCTTGTGCAGGACAAATAATAGGGGAGACATGTCACTTCCCGACAGTGTTGGATGATGTCAGTAATTCCATTCTCTATTTTAATTCACGGCATATATTGTCAAGGCAATCATGATCTGGCCATCTATGTGAGATTTACATCAGGCACGGTTTTATCATGACAAGTCATATTTCTTTGTGAGAGATGGACTTGTACAAACAGAGGCAAATTTACACATCAGTAGCCTGTAGGCACAAAAAGCCTGACGCCCTTTGCCCCACCCCTAAATACAAACCACACACCCAAACCCACACTTTTTGGGGAATAAAATAGGACTATATAAATGGGCAGTCACCTCTCCAACAACAGACGCACCTAGACATGTGCCTACTGTGCCTAATGGTAAATCCGGGCCTGTGTACAAGTGACTACATGCAAATCACAACAATCAGGTAATCACATGCGCTCCGATCAATGGGTCACATCGCAAATGGCCCCAGTGCGCCTAGTGGGGCCACTCCAATTGGGCCACACTAGTGTGCGCTTTTTAACACGCACAAATCAAATCGCAAACAAATTCAGATTGCATGTTAAAATGGCCTGATGGCCTACTCTAAAGGTGCAGATTGTTCCTTCTTGAAAACACAAATCATATTTTGTATGTTGCACACAGAAGTCTATTTTAACCAACGTGTACAGTCTTAGATGAGACTGTGCTTTCTGTGTTCCCAGCTGCCCGTACAAAAGGAAGTAAATGTTAATACTGTATATGCTACTATATAGTTTTTTGCTGAACATGGATTCTTGAAATAAATTAAATCTAAGAGGGGAAATAAAGCCTGTTGGTAGGAATCTCAAACTAGAATAGATCATGTATTCCCTTAATGGAACTCTCTTTAAGTGACATTATAATGAAATGAAGATATTTGCAATAGTATCGATAGTATCAGAAAAGAGCATAAACCCTTTGAAAACCTGGAAAGACCTTTTTTGGGGGGTTATATTTTTATAAAACATTATAGACACGTTTAACACTTGTATCTAGGGATGTTACTTTGAAGCACTTTCATGGCTGTGCTTATTTCCTTCCTTTTAAAATGCAGTAGTTCTATCCAACTTAATGACTAACTAAGGCTTGAGCTTTATTACAGACCCTTCAGCCCAGGAGTCACGCAACCCTCTCTGTAACCCTTTGTTTACTTCACTGCAGTCTTCCAGGCAATCAACAGAGCTATGAAGAGAGAAAATCAGTTTGTAGCCATTCTAGTAAAAGTCGATATTATGTGATGTGAAGATCTGCTCACCACAAAAATAAAAATAAACAAGAATAAAATGATAATCATTGAATGGTAGAATTCCTTTTATTATAGTGCCCTGTAATGGGAATATTAAGGAACAACCAGCAGTGGCACATTTGTGTATTTCGTTTAGAGCATAAAGCTTTACCTGTCACAGCACATCTGTATTACAAATGCTGCCTCCAATGTTATTTATTTAATGTCATTATGTACACATTAAAGATGTATTTTGCAATCAAAATTGAGTAAATGCAATGCAGTAAAGGTAAACTACATTGACTATATTACTGGCATTAATATATAAACATAGTTATAGAAAGACATCAAAATGAAATGACCATTATTAGCAGCAAAACTGATTTCACATGGAATGGGAACTGTGATTTCCCCATTGGTAAGTCATTTCTGTCATTATTGAGTCATTATTGAAAATGTGGGGAAATACTGTAACATCAGATGGGACATGGGCTGGGATATTCTACCTGTGTAAATTGCTGGAAAAACGTGTCTAAAGCCACATGGAGACTAACATAGTAGGATACAAGAAGAGTAGGAAAGTTGGAGAGTATGATAGTAGGAAAACAGAGACTAGGAGAGTAAGATAGTAGGCGACTAGTAGAGTATAGGAGGGTAGGAGAATAGGAGACTAGATAGACTAGAGCGACTAGGAAAGTAGAGACAAGGACAGTAAGGTAGTAGGAGAGGAGGAGAGGAGGAGTCTAGGAGAGGAGCAGAGTAGCCACATGGTGGCTAGGAGAGTAAAATAGTAGGAGACTAGAAGAGCAGGAAAGTAGGAGAGTATAAGAGTATGAGAGTAAAATAAAAGGAGACTAGGAAAGTAGAGGCTAGGAGAGTAACAGTAGGAGACAAAAAGAGTTGGAAAGTAGGAGAGTATGCGAATAGGAGAATAGGAGACTAGTGAGACTAGGGAAGTAGAGGCTATGAGAGTAAGATAGTAAGAGACTAGAAGAGTAGGAGTATAGAAGACTAGGAAGACTAGGGGGACTAGGAAAGCAGAGACAAGGACAGTAAGGTAGTAAAGGAGGAGAGGAGGAGTCTAGGAGAGGAGCAGAGCCATATGGCGACTAGGAGAGTAAGATAGTAGGAGACTAGAAGAGCGGGAAAGTAGGAGAGTATGAGAGTAAAAGAAAAGGAGACTAGGAAAGTAGAGGCTATGAGAGTAACATAGTAGGAGACTAAAACAGTTGAAAAGTAGAAGAGTATGTGAGTAGGAGAATAAAAGACTAGTGAGACTAGGAAAGTAGAGGCTAGGAGAGTAAGACGGTAAGAGACTAGAAGAGTAGGAGAGTAGGACAAATTGGAGACAAAGAAGACTAGGGGGACTAGGAAAGTAGAGACAAGGACAGTAATGTAGTAGGAGAGGAGGAGCCTAGGAGATGAGGAGAGTAGGAGACTAGGAAAGTAGGAGACTTGAAGAATAGGAGAATAGGGAGACAAGGAGAGTAGATTTTTTTGCACATATACAGTGAATTCTGTTCAGCATTCTAGGGGATTCACACATTAGAATGAAATGTCCCCATTCAGAGTTACCCTGGATCCATTGATAGTTAGACCCAGGGGTGTCTCTCTAATGAGGCAATATGAGCAAAATGCTCAGGGCAGCACCCCTGATAAACATCAGAGAGGCGGCAGGCAGAGCTCACTTTAATTTTGTACCACAATTATGGTATGGATAAAGGTCTTTTTTGAGGAATTGTATAAATACCGCTGTGATGTGCAGTTTAAAAAGACCAAATGTTTAACCACACCCATTCCTTGAAGCCACACACACCTAACAGTGGTTTGCATTGGTGCACTTCATGGCGCCTAGTGGTACATAAGGGCAGCATTCAAAAGTTTGGCTCAGGTGGCAAAAACCCTAGAGACGCCCCTGGTTAGACCCCCAGTACCCATATTCTCTATCTACGTCACAGTCCCAGGTACACACATGGAAGGATCATTCATCCTGACTGACCATTCTGCACTTCTGACTGGTTTGCCAGGACTACACGGCCTGTTGCGGCGATCTGTCAGCCGTGGCAACTTTTTCGGAAACGTCTGATCGGCCACAGACGAAAACCTATACAATTTTGAGCCCATTCGACCAATACACTGAACTATCGGGCTGAAAAGTTGCATTGTGTGTACACAGCCTTAATATATGGACACAGATCATTTGCCATTTATGGAATATATATGGGTCTGTATGTGAGACCTTGTGTATAGAGAGGATGGGCTGGTATTAGATCACAAATAATAATAATATAGTGGATAATGCACCCCTAACTGTAAATGATAAGGATATTAGAAGTCACCAAGGAGTTCTATGACCATACAAAAGCACGAGTACCTTTTATACAGGGCACAGAACTCCCTTTAATTTACAGTTCGGGGTGCATTATTTATTATAACCTACCCCTTTGTGGCTTCTGGTTTCCTTCTCCTCCTGGAACTGTAAGATTATAATGCTATAATCTTACAGTCCTTCCCATAGAAATCCAATACAGGGGTAGGTTATAATAATATATTAGTACAGTTGCCCAGTGTTGCCCTGTCTCCCCCAAACCTTACCACACAGTGGTTTGGGGTTAAATGGATAAACATGGTCCCTAATGTGACAGGACAGGTTGGAGATTTGCTGAGAAAACATGTGACACCTCAGATGAACATCCTGAACATTTCCAGGAAAGACCAGGGAATTATTACCCAGACCAACAAAGAGAGACTCAGTGAATATCTGGCCATGAAGGGTCTTGTAGTTAACAACAATCCTGCCCTGAATGGTCCTGGCTACAGACACTTCTATAATGATCTTTATAGCTCAGTGTGTACAAAGCCAAGGGCTCTGGGCAATGTTTGTGGGCAGCCAGTGGTGAGGGTGGCATAGTGTTTATCAGGACAGAGAGAGGGGGACACAGAGGGAACCAGGGACCTGATCAGCTCATTGCACATCTTCTGTCCCTGCAGAATCCAACTAAATGTATATTTATTTATCTGGAAAGATAAAATTAGATTTACTAAATACGAACATCCTTGAAATGAACATTCCAATATATTACAGCCCCATCCCTAGATGGGTGGACCCTGTATCCTGATAGCAATGTGTCTTTACTTTCAATAGCAGTTTGATATGTAATAGTGTAATAGTATAGTGTGTAATAGTAAACTGTGTAGTGATGTAAAGTGTAATAGTGCAATGTGTAACAGTGTAATAGTATAATGTGTAATAGTGTAATGTTTAATATGTAATAGCGTAATAATATAATGTGTAATAGTGTAATAGTATTTTGTGTAAAGTGTAATAGTATAATGTGTAATAGTGTAATGGTATTGTGTGTAAAGTGTAATAGTATAATGTGTAATAGTATTTTGTGTAAAGTGTAATATTATAATGTGTCATTGTGCAATAGTAAAATGTAATAGTGTAATACTATAATGTGTAATTGTGTAATGTGTAATAGCGTAATAGTAAAATGTAATAGTGCAATAGTATGTGTAATTGTGTAATGTGTAATAGTGTATTTGTATAATGTGTAATTGTGTAGTAGTTTAGTGTGTAATAGTGTAACAGTGTAATTTGTAATAGTATATAAGTATAACGTTTAATAGTGTAATGGAGTAACATGGTAATGTGTAGTAGTTTAATGTGTAACAGTGTTATATCATAATGTGTAATAGAGTAACAGTGTAATGTGTAATGGTGTTATGTGTAATAGGGTAATGTGCAACACTATTATAATGTAATTTGCAATAGTATAACAGTGAAATGGTGTAACAGTGTTAAATGAATTAAGGGAACGTTCTTTAACTAAAAGTGTAAAAAAACAAAAACGTGTAATTGAAATAAATGAGAATGAATATGTGGAAATCTGTATATAGAAAACGAATCCATATATAAAATCAGAATTTTAAAATTCCTAAACCCGTGGTTAGTACTTGGTTTTATTGTTTTCTATCATTTTCTATGTATAGAATGGTTTGTTCGATTTATTTTCGTTTTAGATAAATGTGGGGAAGGACTGTCTCTCTCTGTCTCTATCTCTGCCTTTCTGCCTGTCTCTCTCTCTCTCTCTGTCTCTTTCTCTGCCTTTCTCTCTCTCTCCCTGTCTCTCTCTGTCTTTCTGGCTCTCTGTCTCTCCCTGCCTCTCTCTGATTCTCCCTGTCTCTCTCTGTCTCTATTTCTGTCTTTCTGTCTGTCTCTCCTTGTCTCTCACTGTCTCTCTCTGTCTCTCTCTATGTCTCTTTGCAGTTGCAAGATCTTTCCTTGTGGATATTTTGTATTAATATTTAGAATCTCCCTGCAAATTGGTATAAAATAAATAATATCGTGTCGTGTATTTAACGATAATAGAAGAACGAATAATCGCCTATAACGTTATTATTAGACTGGCTGTATTTATTAAATTCTGTCTGGTTCCAATTCCTATTGACCAATTTCTGTAAATACATTTTAAAGATCTACATAACCTGAAATAAAGAGACATTTCTCATTTAAAAATAAGAATAAAGATGCGATTTAGTTATAATAAAGTATTCTAATCGCTGTAGTGTGTCTTACACCGAGTAATTTAATAAAGTATTGTAATCGCTGTAGTGTGTCTTACACCGAGTAATGTAATAAAGTATTGTAATCGCTGTAGTGTGTCTTACACCGAGTAATGTAATAAAGTATTGTAATCGCTGTAGTGTGTCTTACACCGAGTAATGTAATAAAGTATTTAATCGCTGTAGTGTGTCTTACACCGAGTAATGTAATAAAGTATTCTAATCGCTGTAGTGTGTCTTACACCGAGTAATGTAATAAAGTATTCTAATCGCTGTAGTGTGTCTTACACCGATAATGTAATAAAGTATGCTATCTCTGTAGTGGTGTCTTACACCGAGTAATGTAATAAAGTATTCTAATCGCTGTAGTGTGTCTTACACCGAGTAATGTAATAAAGTTTGTAATCGCTGTAGTGTGTCTTACACCGTAATGTAATAAAGTATTTAACGCTGTATGTGTCTTACACCGAGTAATGTAATAAAGTATTTAATCGCTGTATTGGTGTCTTACACCGAGTAATGTAATAAAGTATTGTAATCGCTGTAGTGTGTCTTACACCGAGTAATGTAATAAAGTATTGTAATCGCTGTAGTGTGTCTTACACCGAGTAATGTAATAAGTATTCTAATCGCGTAGTGTGACTACACAGCGTAAGATATCTTCGAAGCTTATATAGCTGTCAATATAGATAAAATATTAAAAAGAAATAAAGCTAAATAAATAAACCTCGATATATATCTGTACAGCCCCCTGTACTATGGTCGTCCCCGCGTGTAATACCGTTGGCGAATATTATTATACTGGGCAAATGTTATTACATTGGGCGAATATTATTACACTGGGATAAGGTACATTTCTATAGAATTCGCCTTTCGTACACATTTATCTTTCATGTAGGTACACAGGTAAAAACCGGGTTAATCCAATGCCCCATTTTACTATGTGTCATACACATCATATTATAATTACACATCTATTGGAGCTACTGGCAGGCAGAGAAGGCAGGTGTGGGTTATCCAGCAGGTGCACTGACCTTCCATATGCACATGAATGTACCAGGATGAACCAATAGGACACTGTAACGGTTTAGAAGGGAGACTTGGAAGATCTATTGGTGGAACGTTGTATTCAATGTTAATAAACCAGAGTCAGTTCTATGGCTGATCATTACCATGTGCTGGTTAAACAATAACCAGGGAGGGGAATTACTGTGTCCAATATGTCCTAATATCCAATTGGACTTTCTGTCATGAACAGTACTGTGCCCTCACTTATTCCATTAAACTATTGCTTGTGGTGCCTGTCAGGATATTTCCTACCATGGACTGGGATCCCTATAAGCGATGGGTAAATAAATGAGCCAATAGGTGGGTGGGGACATTAAGGTTATATAATTCCAAAGGGAGTGAATAATGTTCAGGGTTCATATTGATTCTAAGGGAGATTGTAATGCTATAAATGCTGTTTTCTTTACATAAACTACAACCAAGGTTTCAGGGGAGAATCCTCAGTGTTCCAATGAATATCAGGATGTGAGATCCCTATCCCCCAAGTCAAACCATATGTGACCCATTATAATGACCCATTATAACAGTAAGACCCCCCTGAGTCCACAGTTTTTCTGCTGATGGAAATACTTTGCAATCTCCATGTTCCATGACATCACTGTACCAGCCAATGGTTCTGGTCTCCAGGGCTTTATATTTAATGGTGTTACAGGGAGGCTCTGCATCCATTACAGGGGTTATACTGTGAGGGGGGCATTATTACCACCTGGCTGCTTTCATGTTTGCCCATAGATCCCTCATTCCCAGTATATATATGTTCAATCGATCAGACAGGTTCAGATTGCCCTGTGTATATTTTAATCACCAAAATTCCCTTACATGAATCAAATGGACACTAGCTGCAAAAATAACTTTCTCTTGGCTAACAATCATATACAATCACACACACAGTCAGATCTGTATTGGGATAATATCTTCTGATAGTTCCTGATGTTGAAATACACTTATTGTTAAAACAGCTGTGTGTTACCAGTTCCCAGATATTTTCTTAATAACATTACATTATAATCTTACATAACATTATAAAGAGCAGATCTTACACTGGACATTCGACCAATTCAGACATATTCTGAATAATAATCCTGACAATATTATTAATAAATAATTATATTATAATATTGTTCACTAACACACACACACACACACACACACACACACACACACAGGAACACAGGATCTTACACTTACTGAGCCTCCCTGGGTAAGAGAGGGTTGTGGCCAGTAATATAGCCATATGGGTGTTTACTACATGCCCTGGGCTACGGTAGCAATATTAAAGGGGAAATGGTATATAAATAGTAAACATACATATATAAGGATCCAAGCAAGTATAAAAAATGGGTCTGTGAGAATGTTCAGCCTTGTTGCTATCCTGATCCCTAATATATAATTACATTTAATCGTTTCTATTGTCCCAAAGACAAACTAGGGTGGAAAGGATGATCAGAGCTGCTCTACACACCCCATTTGACCTACCAGAACAGAAACTCCTTCAGTCTAGGAATTTCTACATCTAGATATTCTCATCTAGAACCTGCACTGTCTGGCCCAAACATTACAATAAATAACGTAAAACTACCGTAAAGACCTTAAAATCCCATTTCCAATTCTACTGGGAATAATTGTATTTAATCATCAAAAACAAGAAATGTATGATTGTGTCCTTTAATTAGTCTGCTATAGAGACCCCTTTATAGAAAGGCATCCCTGTGTCCTTGTGGCCATGATAATCCAGGTTTATTTCTAATATCTTTAGGAGTGAAACTAACCATATACACAAGCACTTTTTATAATGATATAATTGACAGGATATTCACAGCTTGTTATACAATTATAAAGAAAAGGAAAATGGTTATTGGCGTTCAGTGTCAGAATGATCCATTTTGCCATTTTGCACATTGTGTGCAATACATGCATTCAGTTCATTAAATACAAAAATACAATTGATCGAACTAAAGGGAATTAAGATACAATAAAATTCTTATTCCAATTTATTGGGATTATAGAAGCAAATCTCCCTTCAAACCCCTCTAATTTACTGCACTGTCGTAAAACACAATGCTGTCCTGCTCTGTGCAGGGGGAGATTAAGGGAACAAAGCCCAGAGGGAAGACTGGGCCCCTAACTTCAATCAGCCCTTTCAGCTCTGGCTCAGATGCTGAGTGTTGCAGTGTCACAGGAGGGAAAATCCCAAGGCACAGAGACAAACTATATATTTCCATCATTCCCATTTTCTGTTGCAGTGGCCTTTCTGGTGTTGGGACTAATCTATCTGGTTTTACCATTTCTACAGGTCTCAGGATCTACAAAGATCAAGTTTGTGGCCAAATGTGGGTTTCCTGAGCAAGGAGGGTTTCCCTGGGGAAATGTTGGTTTATGGGGAAGTCTACCATCCATACAATAGCAGGGAGCAGCAAATGGGCAGACAGGCTCAGGGCTGGAGATAAGAGAACTGTCTGTCTGATCTCTTGATTTTGAACTTGGACTTCAGACCACTGTCTGCTCTTGTGAATGAGATGGTTTATTTGTCTGTCTTGGTTGCTTCCCATGGCTTTGCTGGCTTTATCTAAGGAGGCTGTAAAGCTGGGGGGGTTGCAGCATGGGGGCATACCTATTAGGGCCTGCAGTGTCCCTTGTTTCCTGTTAACACTGTTGGTTAGGAAATCTCACGTTCTAAATGGGCCAAGCTGAACAAAACTGTCTGTGCAGAGTGTTGATTTTCTTGTATCTGTTTACAGACAATCCCAGGCAAATAGGAGAGACTGTCTTATTACAGCAGAGCCAGAAATTACAGGGTGCCAGCCCAGACAGGCGGATATGTCACATCACAATAAGATTTATTTCCATTCTGAAGCGTCTGATATTCAGACAGTCATCCATCCATTACTCATCATTTGTGTAGTCCAATATTAACACTGATCTAACAATGCATTACATGTACATTACAGCCTGCACTGGGGCAGAGGGTTGGAGTGGCAGGAACACAGAGTTCCTCTTAGTTAGCAAACTGAACTATTAAACATTGCACAGGATTCCTAATAACCCCACAGGATGATGAGATGGAGGATTAACTGTTTATTGCCTGCAATGTTTTTTAATTAAAAAAAGCAAACATTTCAATAAAACCCAAAAATTACCGGGGGGAAACAATATTAAACATGGATAAACATCAGCCCTCGGGTTCCAATGGTTTTATTTAGTTAACATCAAACGAATTATTGGGCAATCGGAGCTAATTCGTATTGATACTTCTAGTAAATGGAGCTGCTAGTCTAAGAGTCAGTTAGATTTCATTTAGGGATTGAAATCTCTACTGAGATACGAGTACAGTAAAAACATGTATATTATATAGGAGTGTGTGTGTACAGTAAAAACATGTATATTATATAGGAGTGTGTGTGTACAGTAAAAACATGTATATTATATAGGAGTGTGTGTGTACAGTAAAACATGTATATTATACAGGAGTGTGTGTGTGCAGTAAAATACATGTATATTA
Organism: Hymenochirus boettgeri; assembly: GCA_019447015.1. NCBI lineage: Eukaryota > Metazoa > Chordata > Amphibia > Anura > Pipidae > Hymenochirus > Hymenochirus boettgeri. The sequence goes on along the minus strand of CM033470.1, from coordinate 283,149,047 downwards.
TATAGGAGTGTGTGTACAGTAAAAACATGTATATTATATAGGAGTGTGTGTGTACAGTAAAACATGTATATTATATAGGAGTGTGTGTGTACAGTAAAACATGTATATTATATAGGAGTGTGTGTGCAGTAAAATACATGTATATTATATAGGAGTGTGTGTACAGTAAAAACATGTATATTATATAGGAGTGTGTGTGTACAGTAAAACATGTATATTATATAGGAGTGTGTGTGTACAGTAAAATACATGTATATTATATAGGAGTGTGTGTGTGCAGTAAAATACATGTATATTATATAGGAGTGTGTGTGTACAGTAAAATACATGTATATTATATAGGAGTGTGTGTGTACAGTAAAATACATGTATATTATATAGGAGTGTGTGTGTACAGTAAAAACATGTATGTTATATAGGAATGTGTGTGTACAGTAAAAACATGTATATTATATAGGAGTGTGTGTGTACAGTAAAACATGTATATTATATAGGAGTGTGTGTGTGCAGTAAAATACATGTATATTATATAGGAGTGTGTGTGTGCAGTAAAATACATGTATATTATATAGGAGTGTGTGTGTACAGTAACATACATGTATATTATATAGGAGTGTGCGTGTACAGTAAAATACAAGTATATTATATAGGAGTGTGTGTGTACAGTAAAATACATGTATATTATATAGGAGTGTGTGTACAGTTAAATACATGTATGTTATATAGCAGTGTGTGTGTGCGTACAGTAAAATACATGTATATTATAAAGCAGTGTGTGTGTGTGTACAGTAAAATACATGTTTATTATATAGTAGTGTGTGTGTAGAGTAAAATGCATGAATATAATATAGCAGTGTGTTTGTATACAGAAAAATGTATGTATATTATAAAGCAATGTGTACAGTAAAATGTATATAATATAGCAGTGTGTGTACAGTAAAATACATTTTATTATATAGTAGTGTGTGTACAGTAAAATCCAAGTATGTAATATAGAAGTGTGTGTACAGTAAAATACATGTATATAATATAGGAGTGTGTGTACAGTAAAATACATGTATATTATACAGCAGTGTGTGTGTTTACAGTAAAATACATGTATATTATATAGAGCTGTGTGTGGACAGTAAAATAAATTTATATTAAATAGCTGTGTGTGTATCCAGTAAAATAAATGTATATTATATAGCACCGTGTTTATATTATATAGCGTGTTTAAACAGTAAAATACATGTATACAATATAGTAGTGTGTGTGTGGGTACAGGAAAATAAATGTATATTATATAGCTGTGTTTGTGTACAGCAAAATAAAACAGTAATGTAGTAGGAGAGGAGGAGCCTAGGAGATGAGGAGAGTAGGAGACTAGGAAAGTAGGAGACTTGAAGAATAGGAGATAGGGTGACAAGGAGAGTAGATTTTTTTGCACTATACAGTGAATTCTGTTCAGCATTCTAGGGGATTCACACATTAGAATGAAATGTCCCCATTCAGAGTTACCTGGATCCATGATAGTTAGACCCAGGGGTGTCTCTCTAATAGGCAATATGAGCAAAATGCTCAGGGCAGCACCCCTGATAAACATCAGAGAGGGCGGCAGGCAGAGCTCACTTTAATTTTGTACCACAATTATGGTATGATAAAGGTCTTTTTTGAGGAATTGTATAAATACCGCTGTGATGTGCAGTTTAAAAAGACCAAATGTTAACCACACCCATTCCTTGAAGCCACACACACCTAACAGTGGTTTGCATTGGTGCATTCAGGCGCCTAGTGGTACATAAGGCAGCATTCAAAAGTTTGGCTCAGGTGGCAAAAACCCTAGAGACGCCCTGGTTAGACCCCCAGTACACCCATATTCTCTATCTACGTCACAGTCCCAGGTACACACATGGAAGGATTATTCATCCTGACTGACCATTCTGCACTTCTGACGGTTTGCCAGACTACACGGCCTGTTGCGGCGATCTGTCAGCCGTGGCAACTTTTTCGGAATGTCTGATCGGCCACAGACGAAAACCATACAATTTTGAGCCCATTCGACCAATACACTGAACTATCGGGCTGAAAGTTGCATTGTGTGTACACAGCCTTAATATATGGACACAGATCATTTGCCATTTATGGAATTATATGGGTCTGTATGTGAGACTGTGTATAGAGAGGATGGCGGGTATTAGATCACAAATAATATAATATAGTGGATAATGCACCCCTAACTGTAAATGATAAGGATATTAGAAGTCACCAAGGAGTTCTATGACCATACAAAAGCACGAGTACCTTTTATACAGGGCACCGAACTCCCTTTAATTTACAGTCGGGGTGCATTATTTATTATAACCTACCCTTTGTGGCTTCTGGTTTCCTTCTCCTCCTGGAACTGTAGATTATAATGCATAATCTACTAGTCCTTCCCATAGAAATCCAATACAGGGGTAGGTTAATAAGAATATATTAGTACAGTTGCCCAGTGTTGCCCTGTCTCCCCCAAACCTTACCACACAGTGGTTTGGGGTTTAAATGGATAACATGGTCCCTAATGTGCCAGGACAGGTTGGAGATTTGCTGAGAAAACATGTGACACCTCAGATGAACATCCTGACATTTCAGGAAAGACCAGGGAAGTATTACCCAGAACAACAAAGAGAGACTCAGTGATATCTGGCCATGAAGGGTCTTGTAGTTAACAACAATCCTGCCTAATGGTCCTGGCTACAGACACTTTATAATGATCTTTAGTCAGTGTGTACAAAGCCAAGGGCTCTGGGCAATGTTTGTGGGCAGCCAGTGGTGAGGGTGGCATAGTGTTTAATCAGACAGAGAGAGGGGGACACAGAGGGAACCAGGGACCTGATCAGCTCATTGACACATCTTCTGTCCCTGCAGAATCCAACTAAATGTATATTTAGTTATCTGGAAAAAGAAAATTGATTATAAATACGAACATCCTTGAATGAACATTCCAATATATTACAGCCCCATCCCTAGATGGGTGGACCCTGTATCCTGATAGCAAGTGTCCTTTACTTTCATAGCAGTTTGATATGTAATAGTGTAATAGTATAGTGTGTAATAGTAACTGTGTAGTGATGTAAGTGTATAGTGCAAGTGTAACATTGTATGTAATAGATAATGTGTAATGTGTAATAGCGGTAATAATATAAAGTTAATAGTGTACATAGTATTTTGTGTAAAGTGTCAATAGTATAATGGTAATAGTGTAATGGTATTGTGTGTAAAGTGTAATAGTATAATGTGTAATAGTATTTTGTGTAAAGTGTAATATTATAATGTGTCATTGTGCATAGTAAAATGTATAGTGTAATACTATATGTGTAATTGTGTATGTGTAATAGCGTAATAGTAAAATGTACATAGTGCAATAGGATGTGTAATTGTGTAATGTTGTAATAGTGTATTTGTATAATGTGTAATTGTGTAGTAGTTTAGTGTGTAATAGTGTAACAGTGTAATTTGATAGTATATAAGTATAACGTTTAATATGTAATGGAGTAACATGGTAATGTGTAGTAGTTTAATGTGAACAGTGTTAGTATATCATAATGTTTAATAGAGTAACAGTGTAATGTGTAATGGTGTTATGTGTAATAGGGTAATGTGCAACACTATTATAATGTAATTTGCAATAGTATAACAGTGAAATGGTGTTTGTGTTTTTGTAACAGTGTTAAAGAATTAAGGGACGTTCTTTAACTAAAAGTGTAAAAAAACAAAAACGTGTAATTGAATAAATGAGAATGAATATGTGGAAATCTGTATATAGAAACGAACCATATATAAATCAGAATTTTAAAATTCCTAAACCCGTGGTTAGTACTTGGTTTTATTGTTTTCTATCATTTTCTATGTATGAATGGTTTGTTCGATTTATTTTCGTTTTAGATAAATGTGGGCAAGGAGTGTCTCTTCTGTCTCTATCTCTGCCTTTGCCTGTCTCTCTTCTCTCTGTCTCTTTCTCGCCTCTTTCTCTGCCTTTCTCTCTCTCTCCCTGTCTCTCTCTGTCTTTCTGGCTCTCTGTCTCTCCCTGCCTCTCTCTGATCTCCCGTCTCTCTCTGTCTCTATTTCGTCTTTCTGTCGTCTCTCCTTGTTCTCGCTCTGTCTCTTCGTCTCTTCTATGTCTCTTTGCAGTTGCAAGATCTTTCCTTGTGGATATTTTGTATAATATTTAGAATCTCCCTGAAATTGGTATAAAATAATATATCGTGTCGTGTATTTAACGATAATAGAAGAAACGAATAATCGCCTATAACGTTTATATTAGACTGGCTGTATTTATTAAATTCTGTCTGGTTCCAATCCTTGACCAATTTCTGTAAATACATTTTTAAAGATCTACATAACCGCTGAAATAAGAGACATTTCTCATTTAAAAATAAGAATAGACAAGATGCGATTTAGTTATAATAAAGTATTCTAATCGCGTGGTAGGGTGTCTTACACCGAGTAATTTATAAAGTATTGTAATCGCTGTAGTGTGTCTTACACCGAGTAATGAATAAAGTATTGTAATCGCTGTAGTGGTCTTACACCGAGTAATGTAATAAAGTATTGATAATCGCTGTAGTGTGTCTTACACCGGTAGTAATAAAGTATCTAATCGCTGTAGTTTGTCTTACACGAGTAATGTAATAAAGTATTCTAATGCTGTAGTGTGTCTTACACCGAGTAATGTAATAAAGTTGTAATCGCTGTAGTGTGTCTTACACCGAGTATGTAATAAAGTATTCTAATCGCTGGAGTGTGTTTCACACGAGTAATGTAATAAAGTATTCTATCGCTGTAGTGTGTCTTACACCGAGTAATGTAATAAAGTATTGTAATCGCTGTAGTGTGTCTTACACCGAGTATGTAATAAAGTATGTGAATCGCTGTAGTGTGTCTTACACCGAGTAATGTAATAAAGTATTGTAATCGCTGTAGTGTGTCTTACACCGAGTAATGTAATATCGTTCAGTAAGAGCTTCAATAATAGGAATAAAATATTAAAAAGAAATAAAGCTAAATAAATAAACCTCGATATATATCTGTACAGCCCCCTGTACTATGGTCGTCCCCGCGTGTAATATTATTATACTGGGCCAATGTTATTACAGGGCGAATATTATTACACTGGGATAAGGTACTTTCTATAGAATTCGCCTTTCGTACACATTTATCTTCATGTAGGGACACAGGTAAAAACCGGGTGTAATCCAATGCCCCATTTTACTATGTGTCATCCATACACATCATATATTAATTACACATCTATTGGAGCTACTGGCAGGCAGAGAAGAGGTGTGGGTTATCCAGCAGGTGCAATGACCTTCCATATGCACATGAATGACAGGATGAACCAAAGGACACTGTAACGGTTTAGAAGGGAGACTTGGAAGATCTATTGGTGGAACGTTGTATTCAATGCTAATAAAACCAGAGTCAGTTCTATGGCTGATCATTATAGTGTCTGGTTAAACAATAACCAGGGAGGGGAATTATGTGTCCAATATGTCCTAATATCCAATTGGACTTTCTGTCATGAACATACTGTTGCCCTCACTTATTCCATTAAACTATTGCTGTGGTGCCTGTCAGGATATTTCCACATGGACTGGACCCTATAAGCGATGGGTAAATAAATGAGCCAATAGGGGGGTGGGGACATTAAGGTTATATAATTCCACAAGGAGGTGAATAATGTTCAGGGTTCATATTGATTCTAAGGGAGATGTAATGCTATAAATGCTGTTTTCTTTACATAAACTACAACCAAGGTTTCAGGGAGAATCCTCAGTGTTCAATGAATATCAGGATGTGAGATCCCTATCCCCAAGTCAAACCATATGTGACCCATTATAATGACCCATTATAAACCGTAAGACCCCCCTGAGTCCACAGTTTTTCTGTGATGGAAATACTTTGCAATCTCCATGTTCCATGACATCACTGTACCAGCCAATGGTTCTGGTCTCCAGGGCTTTATATTTAATGGTGTTACAGGGAGGCTCTGCAACCATTACGGGGTTATACTGTTGGGGGCATTATTACCACCTGGCGCTTTCATGTTTGCCCATAGATCCCTCATTCCCAGTATAATATGTTCAATCGATCAGAAAGTTCAGATTGCCCCTGTGTATATTTTAATCACCAAAATTCCCTTACATGAATCAAATGGACACTAGCTGCAAAAATAACTTTTCTTGGCTAACAATCATATACAATCACACACACAGTCAGATCTGTATTGGGATAATATCTTCTGATAGTTCCTGATGTTGAAATACACGTATTGTTTAAAACAGCTGTGTGTTACCAGTTCCCAGATATTTTCTTAATAACATTAACTATAATCTTACATAACATTATAAAGAGCAGATCTACACTGGACATTCGACCAATTCAGACATATTCTGATAATAATCCTGACATATTATTAATAAAAATAATTATAAATTGTTCACTAACACACACAACACACACACACACACACACACACACACACACACACACACACACCACACACACACACACACACACACACACACAGGAACACAGGATCTTACACTTACTGAGCCTCCCTGGGTAAGGAGGGTTGTGGCCAGTAATATAGCCATAGGGTGTTTACTACATGCCTGGGCTACGGTAGCAATATTAAAGGGGAAATGGTAATAAATAGTAAACATACAATATAAGGATCCAAGCAAGTAAAAAAAATGGGTCTGTGAGAATGTTCAGCCTTGTTGCTATCCTGATCCCTAATATATAATTACATTAATCGTTTCTATTGTCCCAAAGACAAAAACTAGGGTGGAAAGGATGATCAGAGCTGCTCTACACCCCATTGACACCGAACAGAACAAAACTCCTTCGTCTAGGAATTTCTACATCTAGATATTCTCATCTAGAACCTGCACTGTGCCAAAATAAATTAAAAAATACGTAAAACTACCGTAAAGACCTTAAAATCCATTTCCAATTCTACTGGGAATAATTGTGATTTAATCATCAAAAACAAGAAATGTATGATTGTGTCCTTAATTAGTTGCTATAGAACCCCTTTATAGAAAGGCATCCCTGGGTCTTGTGGCCATGATAATCCAGGTTTTTTCAATATCTTTATGAGTGATGAAACTAACCATATACACAAGCACTTTTTATAATGATATAATTGACAGGATATTCACAGCTGTTATACAATATAAAGAAAAGGAAAATGGTTATTGGCGTTCAGTGTCAGAATGATCCATTTGCCATTTTGCACATTGTGTGCAATACAGCATTCAGTTCATTAAATACAAAAATACAATTGATCGAACTAAAGGGAATTAAGATACAATAAATTCTTATTCAATTTAATAATAATTCGGATTATAGAAGCAAAATCCCTTCAAACCCCTCTAATTATATGCACTGTCGTAAAACACAATGCTGTCCTGCTCTGTGCAGGGGGGGGAGATTAAGGGAACAAAGCCCAGAGGGAAGACTGGGCCCCTAACTTCAATCAGCCCTTTCAGCTCTGGCTCAGATGCTGAGTGTTGCAGGTGTCACAGGAGGGAAAATCCAAGGCACAGAGACCTATATATTTCATCATTCCCATTTGTTGCAGTGGCTTTCTGGTGTTGGGACAATCTATCTGGTTTTCCATTTCTACAGGTCTCAGGATCTACAAAGATCAAGGTTGTGGCCAAATGTGGGGTTCCTGAGCAAGGAGGGTTTCCCTGGGGAAATGTTGGTTTATGGGGAAGTCTACCATCCATACAATAGCAGGGAGCAGCAATGGGCAGACAGCCAGGCTGGAGATAAGAGAACGTCTGTCTGATCTCTTGATTTGAACTTGGACTTCAGACCACTGTTGCTCTGTGAATGAGATGGTTTATTTGTCTGTCTTGTTGCTTCCATGGCTTTGCTGGCTTTATCTAAGGAGGCTGTAAAGCTGGGGGGTTGCAGCATGGGGGCATACCTATTAGGGCCTGCAGGTTCCCTTGTTTCCTGTTAACACTGTTGTTAGGAAATCTCACGTTCTAATGGCCAAGCTGAACAAAACTGTCTGTGCAGAGTGTTGATTTCTTGTATCTGTTTACAGACAATCCCAGGCAAATAGGAGAGACTGTCTATTACAGCAGAGCCAGAAATTACAGGGGTCCAGCCCAGACAGGCGGATATGTCAATCACAAAAGATTTATTTCCATTCTGAAGCGTCTGATATTCAGACAGTCATCCATCCATTACTCATCATTGTGTAGTCCAAATTAACACTGATCTAACAATGACATGTACATTACAGCTGCACTGGGCAGAGGGTTGGAGTGGCAGGACACAGAGTTCCTCTTAGTTAGCAAACTGAACTATTAAACATTGCACAGGATCCTAATAACCCCACAGACGATGAGATGAGAGGATTAACTGTTTATTGCCTGCAATGTTTTTAATAAAAAAAGCAACATTTCAATAAACCCAAAAATTACGCGGGGGAAACAATATTAAACAGATAAACATCACCCTCGGGTTCCAATGGTTTATTTATGTAACATCAAACGAATTATTGGGCAATCGGAGCTAATTCGTATTGATACTTCGTAAATGGGCTGCTAGTCTAAGAGTCAGGTAGAATTTCATTTAGGGATTGAAATCTCTACTGAGATACGAGTACAGTAAAAACAGTTATTATATAGGAGTGTGTGTGTGTACAGTAAAAACATGTATATTATATAGGAGTTGTGTGGTACAGTAAAAATGTATATATATAGGAGTGTGTGTGTACAGTAAAACATGTATATTATACAGGAGTGTGTGTGTGCAGTAAAATACATGTATGTATTATAGGAGTGTGTGTACAGTAAAAAATGTATATTATATAGGAGTGTGTGTGTTCAGTAAAACATGTATATTATATAGGAGTGTGTGTGTACAGTAAAACATGTATATTATATAGGAGTGTGTGTGAGTAAATACATGTATATTTATAGAGTGTGTGTACGTAAAAAACATGTATATTATATAGGATGTGTGTGTACAGTAAAAACATTATATTACTATAGTGTGGACGTATTATTGAAGATGTAGAGTGTGTGTGTACAGTAAAATACATGTATTTATATAGGAGTGTGTGTGTACAGAAAATACATGTATATATATAGAGTGTGGTGTTACAGTAAAATACATGTATATTATATAGGAGGGTGTGTGTACAGTAAAATACATGTATATATAGGAGTGTGTGTGGCAGTAAATAACTGTATTTATTAGGAGTGTGTGTGTGCAGTAAACTACATGTATATTATATAGGAGTGTGTGTGTACAGTAAAATACATGTATATTATATAGGAGTGTGTGTGTACAGTAAAAACAGTATATTATATAGGAGTGTGTGTTACAGTAAAACATGTATGTTATATTAGGAGTGTGTGTACAGTAAAAACATGTATATTATATAGGAGTGTGTGTACAGTAAAATACATGTATATTATATAGGAGTGTGTGTACAGTAAAATACATGTATATTATATAGGAGTGTGTGTGTACAGTAAAAACATGTATGTTATATAGGAATGTGTGTGTACAGTAAAAACATGTATATTATATAGGAGTGTGTGTGTACAGTAAAAACATGTATATTATATAGGAGTGTGTGTACAGTAAAATACATGTATATTATATAGAAGTGTGTGTACAGTAAAATACATGTATATTATATAGGAGTGTGTGTGTACAGTAAAATACATGTATATTATATAGGAGTGTGTGTGTACAGTAAAATACATGTATATTATATAGGAGTGTGCGTGTACAGTAAAATACAAGTATATTATATAGAGTGTGTGTTGTACCGTAAAATACATGTATATTATATAGGAGTGTGTGTACAGTTAAATACATGTATGTTATATAGCAGTGGTGTGTGCGTACAGTAAAATACATGTATTATAAAGCAGTGTGTGTGTGTGTACAGTACAATACATGTTTATTATATAGTAGTGTGTGTGTAGAGTAAAAAGCATGAATATAATATAGCAGTGTGTTTGTATACAAAAAATTTATGTATATTATAAAGCAATGTGTACAGTAAAATGTATATATATATAGCGTGTGTGACAGTACAATCCATTTTATTATATAGTAGTGTGTGTACAGTAAAATCCAGTATGTAATATAGAAGTGTGTGTACAGTAAAATACATGTATATAATATAGCAGTGTGTGTACAGTAAAATACATGTATATTATACAGCAGTGTGTGTGTTTACAGTAAAATACGTGTATATTATATAGAGCTGTGTGTGGACAGTAAAATAAATTTATATTAAATAGCTGTGTGTGTATAGTAAAATAAATGTATATTATATAGCACCGTGTTTATATTATATAGCGTGTTTAAACAGTAAAATACATGTATACAATATAGTAGTGTGTGTGTGGGTACAGGAAAATAAATGTATATTATATAGCTGTGTTTGTGTACAGCAAAATAAATGTAAAGTATATAGCTGTGTGTATACATTAAAATAAATGTTTGTTATATAGCAGTGTGTGTGTGTACACTGTATATTGTATGGCTGTGTGTGTGTATCCAGTAAAATAAATGAAATTGTATAGCACCGTGTGTGTAACAGTAAAAACATGTATAGAATATGAGTAGTGTGGGGGGGGGTACAGTAAAATAAATGTATATTATATAGCTTGTTGTTGTGTACAGCAAAATAATGTATAGTATATAGCTGTGTGTATACATTAAAATAAATGTATGTTTATAGCAGTGTGTTGTGTACAATAAAATCTGTATATTGTATGGCAGTGCGTGGGTGTCTCTGGTGTATGTGTTTGTGTGTAAATAAAAAGGAAAACAATCATACACTAATAATAATAAAGGAATAATAGTGTTGTTGGATACAGATCTCACACAGGTTGGATAGAATGGTGAGTGTCTATAATAACAGACAATTCAAAATATTATGAAATCCTAGAACTCACTAAACCATTTTGTTTATACTTTATATGGAGAATATCTAGATAAAAATAAAACTAATAAACAACCTTCAATATAAACAGAATACTCCCCATTGTTTTCCGCTATCAGAAAGATCTCCATCTCTATTGTGTCAGTTCTGCATGTATCTGCCCAAACTAAAATATAGGACATTTTATGTGTATAATGTGTGTGTGTGTTGTGTGTGGTGTATAAAATAAAAAAAAAACCTTTTCTATAATCTTTTTCAGGACATTCCAGAACATAACCCCAGTATCTGATTTAGGGGGAGCTGATTGTACATTTCCCAAACAGGGTTGTGTGTTCATTGTCATTCTAACTTTTAAGTGATTGTATAGAATTCACAGCTCAGCGGTTTACCTTAATCCTGAAGAGGCTCAGGTTCCCTTGTACTGGTTAATCTTTAGATAATACCAATAACAAGCTAATGCGTCTAGAAATGTATAAGAAGTCGGATCCACCAATTCATACAGACAGTTTTAACGATCTCATTGTAAGAGCATAAGTAGAATTACTAGATCATAATGAGAGTTCAATTAGACATAAGAAGTGCAGTTTCTAGAGTTAAAAATCCTCAAGTAGTAGGTGGTGCAAAGGTTATATAAACCCAAAGCTACAGATGGAAAGAAAGAAGAAAGAAAGACGACAGACGACAGACAAGTAGGGTAAATATTAATAGGTAGACAGATAGATAGGTGATATGTGTAAATTCTTAATCATAATAGATGTAGTATCTATAGACAACAACGAAAAACAAAGAATGGATACAATTATTAACAGCTGTTTTTATACAAACATACAACATTATGAACAAGACATATGAACTACCTGTAAAATGAACAAAATAGTCTAATTTCTGGACTGTTTACTGATATTTGTGATCACACATTGCACAATGTTTATGAAGTTTGCTTTGGTCCAATTTTCTTAGTGCTAGATGCTATTGCCCTATTACCTCTCTGTGTAGCTGTCAATGCCATATTTACCCCCTATGTAGATGTCTGTGCCTAATACCCCTCTTCTATGTAGATGCCATTTGGCCCTATATACCCCTCCAAGTATTTTGCCATTGCCCTATATCTTCTCTATGTAGATGCCATTGCCATATATACCCTCCAAGTAGATGCCACTTGCCCTATAACCCCTCTATGTAGATGCCATTGCCCTATATACCTCTCTCTATGTAGATGCATTGCCTTTATATACCCCTCTATGTAGATGTCATTGCCCTATATATCCCTCTATGTAGATGCCATTGCCCTATATACCCCTCCAAGTATTGCCATTGCCCTATATACCTCTCTATGTAGATGCCATTGCCTATATACCCCTCCAAGTAGATGCCATTGCCCTATATACCTCTCTAGTGAGATGTCATTGCCCTATATACCCCTCTATGTAGATGCCATTGCCCTATATACCCCTCCAAGTAGATGCATGCCCTATATACCCCTCATGTAGATGTCATTGCCCTATATACCCCTCCAAGTAGATGCCAGTTGCCCTATATACCCCTCTATGTAGATGCCATTGACCGACATATACCCCTCCATAGATGCCATTGCCCTATATACCCCCTCTATGTAGATGCCATTGCCCATATATACCTCTCTATGTAGATGCCATTGCCCTATATACCCTCCACTATATTGCCATTGCCCATAGATACTCTCTATGTAGATGCCATTGCCATATATACCCCTCCAAGTAGATGCCATTGCCCTATATACCCCTCTATGTAGATGCCATTGCCCTATATACCTCTCTATGTAGATGCCATTGCCTTATATACCCCTTTATGTAGATGGCATTGCCCTATATACCCCTCTATGTAGATGCCATTGCCCTATATACCCATCTATGTAGATGCTATTGCCCTATATACCACTCTATGTAGAGGCTATTGCCCTATATACCTATCTATGTAGATGTCATTGCCCTATATACCCCTCTATGTTGATGCCATTGCCCTATATACCACTCTATGTAGAGGCTATTGCCCTATATACCCCTCTATGTAGATGCTATTGCCCTATATACCACTCTATGTAGAGGCTATTGCCCTATATACCTCTCTATGTAGATGTCATTGCCCTATATACCCCTCTATGTATATGCTATTGCCCTATATACCTCTCTATGTAGATAGTATTGCCCTATATACCTCTCTATGTAGATGCCATTGCCCTATATACCTTAAATGTATATTATATAGCTGTGTTTGTGTACAGCAAAATAAATGTAAAGTATATAGCTGTGTGTATACATTAAAATAAATGTTTGTTATATAGCAGTGTGTGTGTGTACACTGTATATTGTATGGCTGTGTGTGTATCCAGTAAAATAAATGTAAATTGTATAGCACCGTGTGTGTAAACAGTAAAATACATGTATATAATATAGTAGTGTGTGGGGGGGGTACAGTAAAATAAATGTATATTATATAGCTGTGTTTGTGTACAGCAAAATAAATATACAGTAAAACTTCCTGGAATTCCATTGTGCATTGCTGTGAACAATACACTGAAGAAGGTAATTCTGACATAAAATCTGCCTCCAGGTGGTATCATTTCAATAGTTTTTAGTATCCCTTCAAAAACCTGTCTATGTCCTTTTGTGAAAAAAGCAGTAATTACTGGACTTTGTAAGGACTAGCTAAGTTAAAACATTAACACCTAAAAAAACTCCAGTAAACACAAGTTTGCGGAATTGAGCCACGTGGTTTGCCAAACCAGACCAAAACATTTTATAAATGTTCACAGCATCACTGACTCAGTGGTTAACCCCGCACAGGGGTATTTCTGGATAAGTCCGACAGCAACTGAAATGGGGGTCCTGTATTGCTTTGTTTTGGGCAGTGTAGAAGGAAGTGGGTCTCATCTTCTATAGTTCCCTGGTCACCATGCCGCACATCTGTTCTCTCTTTGGTTAATATGTTTGTCTGTTTTCAGCCAGACTTGATTTCTAGGCTTGGAGCCTCGGGTCTGTAGAGACTCAGGACTTGTAACTCTTTAGGGTTTTGTGATATTCTCCAGGTAGGGCCAGTTTGTTTCCTCTATCCAGTGCCTGGTATATAGTATTTCTTGACTTTTATTATCTTTCTCTTCTTCTATCTATCTATCTATCTACATCTTCTATCTATCTATCACATATCTGTGTTTCTATCTATTACATATCAGTGTTTCTATCAATCCATCTAGCTTCACTATCTTGTGTATCTATCTTTTCAGTCTATCTATATCTATCTATCTATCTATCTTCTATCTATCTATCTATCACATATCTTGTTTCTATACTATCAGTGTTTCTATCATCCTCTAACTATCACCTATCTGTGTATCTATCTTTCAGTCTATCTATCTATCTCATCTATCTATCTATCTATCATCTATCTATCTGTCTATCTTTCAATCTATCTACTCTCTATCTATCTATCTATCTATCTGTCTAATCTTTCATCTATCGTATCTATTTCTATCATCTATCTTCTATCTGTCTGTCTGTCTGTCTGTCTGTCTGTCTGTCTTGTCTGTCCTGTCTGTCTATCTATCTATCAGTCTATCTATCTATCTATCTATCTTTTAATCTATCTATCTATCTATCTATCTATCTAATCTATCTATCTATCTATCTATCTATCTATCTATCTATCATTCTATCTGTCTATCTTTCATCTATCTATCTATCTATCTATCTTTCAATCTTCACTATCAATCTATCTATCTATCTATCTATCTATCTATCTATATCATCTATTCATCTATAAATTATTTGTTGTTAATGTGTAAAAAAGGGAAATGGCAAGAAAAAGATCCATCACTTAAACACAGAATCTAGCAACATTAATAATTAAATGTAATATCACATATAATCTACTTCTCTCCTCTATCGCTCTAACATTTTCTCTATCTTATCTATTTCTATAAATTATATCTGTCTGTCTACTATATATATTATAAATATATAATGTGTGTGTAATAATATGAATAAGTGTGGCCATAAATAATAATATTTAGACTGGCCCTAGTGAGACACATTCTCCCAAGATATAATCTCCAATATGCTCCATAAAACCCTGCTCTGCCGCACCGGTGTAAACACCCAGTATGGTGCTCGGTATAAAGACGATAAGCTGATATTTAAGTGAACTTACATGAAACATAATTCATACATTTGACTTTTAAATTTGTGTTTTTATTTATACTCGGAAAAATTTGAACCAGCCGATTGTCCTACATAAATAGAGCCACACTGGTGTATCAGAAGGAGAAAGGTAAATAGTTTGGGTGCTACAGCAATAATTACTACAAGGCTCGGAGAAGACCAGTGTATCTCATGCTGCAGCATTGAGAACTTTGTAAAAAATACTAACTCATACACTAAAAGAAAGGGTGTGTGCCAAGGTTGGGGTTTTATGGCACAGTGTCTAATTGGCCAGTGACATAACTAAAACACTGAGCCCCCAGCAAATCTTTGATAGGGCCCCCCCTCTAACTACTTTATCTACAGTGTAGGTCTTACTGTTAGGGAAAATAAGAAGATGGGGGACCCCTGCAGGTCTGCTCCCCTGTGTAGTTATGCCCCTGCTTTGGCTCATATTAAAGAACCTTACATACACAAAAAGGTGCAAACCCCTATTCTAGATGTTCTCTGATGTATGGGCAGCCCATATAGATTTGGTGCTTCAGTAGAATTTCTCACGTGGCAGGCAATGTGGCTTGTGAGGTTGTTTCTGGCCATTTCCTGGCCTAGTACTAAGTATTTGATCGCGTGTGAAAGATAATAGCTCAGGACATTTTTACCCTAAAGTTCTGTTTGACTCACAATGCACACAAATGTTTCCAGTTACTTTCTATTCGGTACACAAAGGAAATTCCCTCTGTAAAGCAAATACTTATTTCGTTTATTTTTGTAGGGATGAATTACATCATCTACACCCACATGTGACAATCCTGAGAGAAGTAACAGCAACAAAAAAAATTGTGCATGGTAACAAGGTATACAAAAAAGTATTTTGTGGTCTCTGCTTTATGTGATATCTTGTTCATCACGGTTCCCATGTTAGTGTTTGCCAGGTTACATTTTCTATCCAAATATAATTTACATGGGATTGACAGGATCTGATTTATTTATTTATGTTTTGGCCATTGTTTATGTCGGTAGATGGGCCGTAATCAAACACGAATAAACATCCAGGTTCCTAATGTGTCATGAAAACACGTTTTAACCAGTATCTCCATTACACTTCTGTATATTTAGTGGCCGCTAAGGAGCAATGTATCTTCAATTAAAATGATAATATGATATCATCTATGCCAACGTATTATCAGATATTTGCCCACCCTAGGCACCACCAGTGGATTTAGGAAGACCAGAGTTTCCCTGGTCTCTTGGGCCTCAGTGAGGCCTTTATATTACATATATATAAACAAATTTTTTTTTTACATACTCAGTCAGGGATATCCAAACTGCTACCACCAGTTTTGTTTATAACTGCAACCTCTCAACTCATCCCACAAATGACTAAGTCTTATTTTGCAAAACATTATTGTCTTTTTGAGTTTGAGCAGAAAGTAGGTGAAAGTTTAGATTTGCCCGATTTATTTTTACGCTCCCTCCATGGCACCAATGGGCACATATTAACTTTCCATTGGGAATCTTTTTGGTATCCCTTTAGGGCTAGGCCACAATTACGAGTTTTTTAATCGTTTGCGCACGCGTTTTTGCGCTCATGAGTTTACCAAAATGGAACCAGATGCACAATCGCATGCACTGGGAAATCGCGGGGATTTTCCGTTTCCGTTTTGGCAAACGCATCGTTCACCATTTTGGTGCGTTAACGCATGCGTTGCCATAACGCCATATGGAAACCGGCAAAATCGCACACCAAAACACACGCGCAAATGAAAACTGCACAAGAATCGCACAAGCGATAATGCTCGTGATTGCATGCGCATTAGTGCCATAGCCTTAAAACATATATGGCTTTATATTCTGGATTAGTCAATGACTTGCAATGTCTCAGGGTGTGAAGACAGGTACAGGATTCTAAGTGATTACACACATAAATCAAGTATGCACTGATTCATCAATTTGCCACAATACGCTTCGTATATTACAAAATTCTTTACCAAATCTTTTCCCTCTGAAAATCAATTAATTATAACTCAATAATGACCAGCATTAACTTCAGCATTTTGCAAAATAATAAAAAATGTGCTCTATCTAGATTGCAAAATATCCTGAAATCTCCACCAAACAAACACCTTGTTTTTTTTTTTTACTGTGCTCTCTACAAATGAAATCAAAGAATCAGCAGAATAAGCCACAGCTATAGAAGAGGAACTTTAAGATTACCAGCCACTTATTGAGAAGTTATTGTTGACTAGTCGTACAAGCGCCCCTTGTATGTTCGCTTGGTTATAACTGCTGGTTCTAAACTAATCTACCTGAACTGTCCCTGATACTATTATTCATTTGCTCTATATTTAAAACATGAAATCATTCAGTACACACTGTTCCCTCTAAGCTGTGGCTCGTGCGTGCGCACACAGGTTTCAGTTGTGCACGCACAAAATCTGGAGGAATTAAGTGCTGCAGTATTTACGCATACAATTTTATTTGTATGCGCACAGAAATACATTTCTGCGCCCACAAGATGATTTTAAACTAGAAGGAACATGATTCATATACCTCTTAATTTGAAAATCCAACTAAAAAGCCACATTCTGTCATTAAACATGTTTGAGACCCTCAGTGTAATATTGAAATCAAGCCTTTATGTTATTGAACAAACATCATTTATTCTGTGGTCTGATTAAGCAGTTTATTTTCCTAGCGAAATCTCCATAAGCCAATAGAGGAAAACTACACAAACCATTAGTCTAACGCATAATTTTATTATGCGTGCAAACGTTAGCCATAAATATCACGCTTACATTATATTTTTCTACTAAATGTGTTCTATTTTCAAGTCCTTTAAAAAGATTTTAGTCTATTGAAATCCCCAATGTAGCCTTTGGATCATTAAGCACGTTTGTTCATGAGACCAAAGGATATTTATTCAAGAAATGAATCTTTATCCAATACATATTATATTAAGACACCACAATACTTACATTCAGCGACAAAAAAAAAAAAAAAATAGAAAAACGAGGTGTATACAGCATACTTTATGGAATCCTGCTTCTGGAAATATGCAGTGTTAATGACTGTCAATGGTTATAGTTCACAAAAAAAGTAAAAATAAATCAACCAATAGCATATGTTTAGGGTAAGGTCAATCAATGTGACTGAAACAAACATTAATCCCCCAATAGTGTCATAATAAGATTCACAATATTTCAGCACCACATATGTTGATTGCTGGAGGATGTATATATATATATATATATATATATAATATCTATATATATATTAATATACACAGATTTAAAATACTGATGTTTTAAAAGCAAATAATAATAGTTATCATAAAAATAAAAATATATGATGCTTTGTTTTTTTTTTTTTTCCTGTTCCACAAATGAGCTTGGAACTAAATACATATAGTTTTTAGAAGAGTGTGTGATGTGTGTTCTACAACAGACAGGCGTAATGCTCATTGTGTGTACATTTGATGTGCAATTTATAGTGTGTGTGATTGTGTGTGCTACTCCTCTGGTGCTCCAGAGTTAAGTGCAACTGTACGAGCTGATTGGGATTACAGTGATGTTAAGTGGATATATTACTTGGCATGGATTATTACATACCCATGCACTATGTTTACATATGCACCCATAACGTACAGTACATTATATCATAGACGTTGGTGAAGACTTTGAGGAATTGTAAGACACATACACAGGTTCTATCTACGGCAGTGACTTCCACGACATGTCAGATCATATCCCCAAAGTCTGTGTTCTGATTGATAAAAGATGATTCTACCTTAGACTCCATCAGGCTCCTTAATATTCACATTTGCCATGTAGGAGCCGAACCAAGCAGGTTAAAACTGTAAGTGGGTCACTTGTTCCATGCTCTATTAATATAATCCTTGGATAAGTTTTGTATTGTCCTATAGATGGGATTGAGATAATAACTGTCAATATGTGGGAAGGGGTTGTGGGGTCCTTTACTGTCGGTGTTAGCAGGTGGGGAGGTTTTAACATTCGTTAAGACTTTTTTTTCTCTACCCTTCGATTTTGGAACCATATAGTGACCTGACCGTTCAGACAGGCTGGTGGCAGTGGAAATCCTCCTTCTCTTTCTCTTTGGTAATGAACTGCTCGGCTGCATTTCCTTCTCCAGTTCCTTCAGTTGGATCTTTGTGTAGGGAACTCGTTTTTTCCTGCCCTCTGCGGTAGTTTGCTCACTTCGGGCTGCAGAGGGACCCACATCTGCAGTGATGGGGACCAAAAGGATTGGTTTTGTTATCAACAATTATAGTTATTATTATTATATACCATACTATATATTCGTTTTATACAAAGCAATACTTTATATATCTATTTATATTATTCATTATTACAGTATTAATATTTGATTGCACTTTATAATACAGAATATAATTTACCATTATACATTATAATATATCATGATCTATTATCACAGTATTATTGTTATATTACAGTATTTTATTAATATTAAAGCCAA
The DNA here is from genome assembly GCA_019447015.1 of Hymenochirus boettgeri. NCBI lineage: Eukaryota > Metazoa > Chordata > Amphibia > Anura > Pipidae > Hymenochirus > Hymenochirus boettgeri. Next base: position 283,129,424 of record CM033470.1, on the reverse strand, counting down.
ATTTGTATATCACTTGGAAGTATATAACACACACAATGTACTATATATTATATCTTATAGTTAGTTATATATTATGAATATATTACTGTTATATATAAACTAGATATTATATACAATTATATTACCCATACAATTTTTTTTTATATACACATAATATAAATGTTGTCCTATGTATCATATATTTATATTTTTACTATTAAGAATATATAAGATAACTATTATAATACTTTTTATTATAGGAACGTTAGCAATTGCCCATGTGCCCTGACAATTATAGGTGAGACTATTAGTAGAAATATGAACAGTACATGTAAAAAGCTGCTGTGGTTTATTAACATCTCTGATAAGTTGTTGGGTTTCCAATCATAATTCGAACTATTAGGAGGTAGAAAATTGCCTAGAAATAGACTTGATAAATTGGAATATAACATTCACAGACTATAACTGTAAAAAGTTTCTTTATAGTTTACATAATGGAAATGTATGTGGACCATATGTTAACACTGGTATATTGCTGTGTTTTATTACATTATTTTATTCTATGTCTATGTAAATAGATTTGCTATTTTAGCATGTAAGAAGACTATATTGGACATATGTTATAAACATGTTATATATGGTATCATTGTGAATTTATTACAATATTATTTTCTATGTCTATGTATACTTTAAGTCCGTTATCTAACTTAATACAACAGAATGTCTATGTAATAGATTTGTTATAGTTTAGCAGTAGGAGACTATATTGGACCATATGTTTATAAACATGTTATATAGGTATCGCTGTGAATTTATTACATTATTATTATTTCTAGTGTCTATGAAATAGATTGTATAGTTTACAGAAAGGGAATGTATGGACCATATGTTATAAACATGTTATATAGGGTAATCGCTGTTTAATTTATTACATTATTATTATTCTATGTCTTTTAAATAGATTTGTATAGTTTATCAGAAAGGAGAATGTATGGACCATATGTTATAAACATGTTTATTTAGGGTATCGCTGTGTATTTATTCATTATTATTATTTATTATGTCATGTTAATGATTTGCTATAGTTTAGTAGCATAAGGAGACATATTGGACCATATGTTATAAACATGTTATATATAGGGTTTGCTGGAATTATTACATTATTATTATTATTCTAGTCTAGGTAAATAGATTTGTATAGTTTAAGGCAGAAAGAGAATGTATGGACCCTTTTATAAACATGCTATTTAGGGTATCCGCTGTGTATTTAATCATTATTATTATTCTATGTCTATGTTAATAGATTTGTTATAGTTTAGGCAGTAAGGGGAGTAATGATCCATATGTTTAAACTGTTATATAGGTATCATTGTGTATTTATTACATTATTATTATTCTATGTCTATGTTATAGATTTGTTATAGTTTAGCATAAGGTGAATGTATGGACCATATGTTTATAACATGTTATACAGGTATGCGCGTGTATTTATTACATTATAATTGCTTTTCTCTGTCTATGGGTCACTGCAGTTTCTTTACATTTCCAGTTGTACTGAATAGTCAGATATCCTACTCTAAATACAATGTGCATGGCAATTCAACTTATAAAATACAGAAATAAACCTACAACACAACCTAAATGAACAGTCAGATTGTTCGAGTGTAGATTGTCATGTATGTGGAATCCCCCATTCGAGTGAACAAATTACACAGAAATTGTTCACAATGGATTTCAACAAGACTCAGTTATACTAAATGTTATTTAATTGTATTTTATGAAATGAGCACGGAAGTGTAAAGTCATATTACATGATATTCAATGGAGTTTACTTGTTATACTACTATTACCTAAATTAACTGTATAGGAGTAGTATGTACTTGTGTGGATACATAGATCGCACTGATCTTCTAAGTTGCTGTAGAGATTGTGTACACACACACGATCGTTTTTAAGATCACACTCACATATATAGGCACACAAATGTAAAGCTGAAGTGACAGCAAATGTCATTATTTTGTTGCAGCAAGTGTGTGTTTTAGAATGATTAATGTTATATTTACTTAAAGAGCCAATAAGGTTTTTAGTGCGATATAATTGAGGCCCTTTTGCTCGGTTTATTGAAAATGTATTCAATTATATTCCAATACCTTCTAAAAAAAAAAACAGACAGTACCCAAACCAACCATAACAATATGTGGATAGATAATGTACAATAGACAATGACAGTGCTCAGAGATGTCATGTGATTACACATGATAGATAGATAGATGATAGATAGATAGATAGATAGATGACTATATATAACATATCATACATGCATAGCTGATGATAGATGATGATAGATAGATAGATAATAGATAGATAGATAGTCAATGGATGTGGTAGATATGTAAATGATACTATACAGATTTAAATACATTGCTAGATGGATACGTATTGTACGTATTTTATTTCATAAATATGTATTTCAAGGTCTATTCCAGGTACTTCAGGTCTGTCCAGCCATTCTATGTAATATATAAAAATCCTTTCCCATTGGAGTAGCTCCAATACATTCATACCATTATATTCTCCCTGCTCTGTATATAGAATCTTCATAGACTGCTAATGTGGCCACATTCCATTAAATCAAATGCCACATTCACCTTCCATTCCTGTGTTACAGTAAAAATAAATAGAACACTGAAGCAAGAGAGGGCTGTATTGTATGGATATAATAATAATAATAGTAATAATAATAATCTGCATTCCACACCTCCTTAGGTATTGCAATGCCTGGAGATATCTATTTCATTGCAAGTGTTGCAGATAGACATTTCTCCGGACCAACCCGCCCCTCTCAGTGTTGACACAGACTGGACGACCAATTAAAATGATCTTCAAACCGCGCAGACAGATCAGGACAAAGGGCCCTTCCATAGTAGAGTGTCCTCTGTCCAACCCAACCATTGACCCCACACACCACCCCCCGGGATATCACACATGATTGTCTATGGTTTGGATTACTGGGAACGGAGCTTCCATAGGTGACCGGAACTGCGGTTGGTCCTTGGAGCAGTAAACTTGCCCGTCCCACCCGTTAGGCAAAGCCCATCTGGTGTAACCTTCCATAACAGGAGGTGTCCGTGTGTCTGGGCTCTGGGTGGCTGCTGATCCCCGGCAACCACTGACATGTCCAGGTACCCGGGGACAGTTTGGTAGGAGCCGGAAACTGGGGTAAATGCAAATTCCTTGGCCCTGGAGGAAGTCCATCGCCGGGTATAGGGTTACGGGGCTCCGGGCTTTTCCTTCCCTGGGTGGTAGGAACAAGGTTTCTGTGGAGATTAACATTGTGGGACTGGGACAGTCCTGCAGCCGTAGTACCACTTCCAACGGGTAGGGAGGGTAAGGAGAGAGGCGCTGGAGAGGAGGACGGGGGAGCATGTGCACTGTCTGGCAGCCTCTGGAGAGGTGATGTCCGTGTAGACAGGTCCTTGGTGAGACCCGATGGCCCCGGAGTGACGCCCAGTGCGGGTTAGAGATAAAGTCCCTACAGTTCCCAGCTCAGTCCTTCCATAACTGTGATTTGTTCCTAAGATTCTTTTCATTCGGTTCGTTCATACACGGACATCCCAAGAGTCCGCCCAGTGTGGATGAGGACCGGGTGAAGTCACTGTTCTGGCAGCGCTTCTTAAACTCAGCGCTTTCCCCCAAAAGACAGTCAGTCCCCTAATTCCCCTCTCTACATGATTGTGGGTGTAAAGGCGGGAGCATGCGCTAAGCGTAAAGTAGCGGGTAACAGGGAAAAGGGGAAGGTCGAGGAGGTCCTAGGGCGGGTCTGGTTCATTAAGAAAGCTGTCGTGAACACGTGATACACTACCAATAGACAACTAGCTTGGCCTGGGACACGTGACCCTCCCCAGCTAAGAAGACTGACACAACAAGACGACTAGAAACCAGGAAAAGTGGTCCCTGACCAGAGAAAAAACTACTTTCCTAAAGGATAAAGGGATGATACCCATAGGTCCACAACTGATAATACACCTGGCAGATCAGGAATCTATTAACTACAGGGATTACTATCCATTAACTAGGGATCACTAGCATGGGAGAAAAACAACATAATTAAATCTGAGCTCTAGTACATACTGTATGTTTATAACATTATAATCTTTATTCTACAGACCTATTGTTATAACCTGCATGTTATTGTCCTGTCATTTATGGTCTGTATGTAAATCTGGATGGTTATATATGGTTATAATCTGGATGGTTTCTTATGGTTATATTATATAGGTTAAAATCTGATGTTTATATATATTGTATAATCTGTAGGTTAATATATATATGTGTTATAATCTGTATGGTTATATATATATGGTTAGAATCTGTATGCTTATAATATATCTGATTATAAAATGTATGGTTGTAATCTGGATGGTTTAATATTTATGGTTATAATCGATGGTTATAGGTTTCAATAATTCTTAAAACAAGACATTCCTGGTACTAGCACTGTCAACAATAATCATCAGTTATTCTGTGCCATGGTTATTAGAACAATACAAATCTTTTTTTAACACACTCCTCTTTCTCTCTCTGTTTCTCTCACTCACAAGTAATCGAATTTTCATAATTTATTGTGTAACCACATCGCACATTACATCAGTATGCCCATTTAACTTTATGCTTTTCTGTCCATTCACACATATTCATTTCTCGTTGTGTTTTTGTATCTCTGCTGGTATAATAATATGTCACGAGCAATGTACACATTTCTTTTTTACTTTAAACTGAACACTGTGTATCTCAGACGCACGGTTCAGCTGGGTTGAGTATGCTTGGGAAATTATATATAGGTAGCATCTACAAACATTATAATTAAATGTAATCTCACATTTCTATCTCAACTATAATCTATCTATCTATCTTATCTATCTATCATTATCATTCTATTATTACTACTATCATCTATCTATCCTATCTATAACTATCCTATCTATCTATCATCTATCTATCATCTATCTATCTATAATCTATCTATCTATCTATCTATCTATCTACTATCTATCTATCTATCTATCTGCTATCTATCTATCTATCTATCTATCATCTCTCTCTATTACTACCATCTATCTATTATCTACTATCTATCTATCTATCTATCTATTATCTCGATCTATCTATCTACTATTCTATCTAGTCTATCTATCATCTATCTATCTATCTAGTACTATCTACTCTATCTAGCTATCTATCTCATCTAACTAGCTACTACTATCATCTAATTCTCATCTTCTACTATCTATCTATCTATCTATCTATCACTATCTATCTATCTATCATCTCTCTCTATTATCTATCTATCTTATCTATCTATCTATCTTACTATCATCTCTCTCTATTATCTATCTATCTATCTATCTATCTTCTATCTATCTATCTATCTATCTATCTATCTCTCTTATCATCTATCATCTATCTATCTACATCTATCTATCTATCTATCTACTATCTCTATCTATCTATCTATCATCTCTCTCTATTATCTATCTATCTATTCCTATCTATCTATCATATCTATCTATCTATCTATCTATCTATCTATCTATCTTCTATCTACTATCTATGTGTGAATCAGTACATCTCCTCAGACTTGTGAAAGTTGTAGACTTTTTAGTATCTGTACAAGGTTGCGAGTTAGTTTCATATAAAAAGTTTCCTGGGTTATAGGATCCAGTAATCTACCATCCATTGATAAGTGGCTGTATGCTATATAGTAATGTAATATGTACCATCACTCTCCGTCATCCCTAACCAAAACAGAGAACAACCCCAGTCTCTTTTTCTGGTTTGTGACTGTACATCACTCCCAGGAACACCACAGTAACTTGTTCATTGTTCGTTGACCTAAAACAAGGTCCTGGGGGGCTGACTGAATTAGAAACCCACATAAAACCTCTCTAACCCCTGATTTCTTTCTCTTCTGCTGCCAGCATTGTGTCCTGAACATTCCTGATTTTTATTGTTCTGCCTTGAGAAATGTGTGGAAGGCCAAGGTCAAGTTAAAGATGGCTACAAACTGATGTTAATAAGTCTAGACAGACACGTATATTCCAACCTCCAACAGAGCTGCATTTGAAATAAAGCAACATTCCAAAACAATCAACAAACAAACCAAACTTTACATTGTGAGTGTGTTCTGTATGATTGTGTAACTTAAATAAAGAAAAGATTGTTATTATCTTGGTAGATAACAGATAGATAGATAATATCTATCTATCTATCTATCTATCTATCTATCATCTACTATCTATCTCATCTATCTATCTATCTATCTATCTACTATTAAGCTTATATCACACAGTGTCCTTTATATATTATTATAGAGATATATAGAACTTTAGGAGGTTTATACATTTTTATATCTCAGTTTGTAGTAACAAGCTGTAGATCTCACTGTATCTTATACATTTTTATTACGGAAGCATAAAGAAAACAGGACGGTTAATAGTTACAATCTATTATGTATTAAGCTGTATATTACACGTTGTCCCTTATATTATATTTATAGAAACATTAGACCAAAGGGAGGGTTAATAGAGTTTACTATCTATATATCTCAGTCTGTACTCTGTATTAACAAGTTGTTATCACACTGTGTCCTTTATATTAATATTATAGAAACATAGAACCGAGGGTTATAGAGTTACTATCTATATATCTCAGCTTGTACGTAACAAGAATGTATGATCACTGTGTCTTTATATTATATTATAGAGATATATAGAAACACAGGGAGGGTTAATAGAGTTACTACCTATATATCTCGCCTGTAGTAACAACTAAGATCACGCTGTCCTTTATATTAATATTTAGAGACATATAGAACACAGGGGAGGGTTATTAAGTTACTATCTCATTACAATCTCAGCCTGTAGTAACAAGCTGTTATCGATCACCTGTGTCCTTTATATTAAGTATTAGAGAGATATATACTCATACTACCTATATCTCAGCCTGTAGTAACGCTATAGATCACGCTGTGTCCTTTATATTAATATTATAGAGACATTAGAACACAGGAGGGTTTTAGAGTTACTATCTACATATATCCACGCCTGTATTAACAAGCTGTAGATCACACTGTGTCCTTTATATTAATATTATAGATATATTACTACCTATATATCTCAGCCTGTAGTAACAAGCTATAATCACGCTGTGTCCTTTATATTAATATTATAGAGACATATAGAACACAGGGAGGGTTATTAGAGTTACTATCTACATATCTCACCTGTAGTAACAAGCTGTATATCACAGTGTGTCCTTTATATAAAATTATAGAGATATATAGAACACAGGGAGGGTTAATAGGGTTACTATTCTATATCCTCAGTCTGTACTCTGTAGTAACAAGCTGTAATCACACTGTGTCCTTTATAACAATATTATAAACACATATGAACACAGGGAGGGTTTTATCTATAATATCTTTATATCTCAGTCTGTACTCTGTAGTACAAGCTGTAGATCACACTGTGCCCTTTATAACAATAATATAGAACATATAGTACACGGGGAGGGTTTATTCTATACTATCTATATATCTCAGTGTGTAGTAACAAGCTGTATATCACACATTGTTTTTTATATTAATATTATAGAAACATAGAACACAGGAGGGTTATATAGTTACTATCTATATATCTCAGCCTGTAGTAACAAGCGGTAGATTTCACTGTGTCCTTCTATTAATATTATAGAGATATATAGAACACAGGGAGGGTTAATAGAGTTACCTACTACTATAGTATCTCAGCCTGTAGTAACAAGCTAGATCACGCTGTGTCCTTTATATTAATATATATGAGACATATAGACACAGGAGGGTTTATTAGAGTTACTATCTAACATACTCCCGCCTGTAGTAACAAGCTGAGATCACACTGTGTCCTTTATATTAATATTATAGAGATATATTACTACCTATATATCTCAACCTGTAGTAACAAGCATGATCACGCTGTGTCCTTTATATTATATTATAGAGACATATAGAACACAGGGAGGGTTATAGAGTTACTATCTACATATCTCAGCCTGTAGTAACAAGCTGTATATCACAGTGTTCCTTTATATTAAATTATAGAGATTATAGAACACAGGGAGGTTAATAGGGTTACTATCTATATTCTCAGTCTGTACTCTGTAGTAACAAGCTGTAGATCACCCTGTGTCCTTTATAACAATATTATAAAAACATATAGAACACAGGGGGTTTATCTATAATATCTTTATATCTCAGTCTGTACTCTGTAGTAACAAGCTGTAATCACACTGTGCCCTTTATACCATAATATAGAAACATATAGTACACGGGGAGGGTTTCTATACTTCTATATATCTCAGTGTAGTAACGCCTGTATATCACACAGTGTTTTTTATATTAATATTATAGAAACATAGAACACAGAGGGTTAATAGAGTTACTACTATATATCTCAGCCTGTAGTACAAGCTGTAGATTTCACTGTGTCCTTCATATTAATATTATAGAGATATATAAACACACAGGGAGGTTAATAGAGTTACTACCTATATATCTCAGCCTAGTAACAACTATAGATCACGCTGTGTCCTTTATTATTAATATTATAGGGACATATAGAACACAGGGAGGGTTATTAGAGTACTATCTACTATCTCAGCCTGTAGTAACAAGCTTGTTATCACACTGTGTGAAATTTTTCTAATCATAAAACACATATTCCATAAAGCACATTCACTACCAGACTAAACCCTAACTGTTTACTGTCAGCTTGGTACAAGCATGAAAATCTGTCTCCACATTTGCCAACGCCTGATTCTGAAATACAAACACAGGCTGTGCAGATACTTTTTTTCTGTCTAGTTAGATCTACACTATCGTACCAATATCTTTCTATGGCCAGTGACAATCCTCTTGATTGATCAATCCCCCTGGCTGAAATGTAGAGATAATATTTTATTTTATGGCTTCTAGCAGGTGTTACATCTAAAGTAACACGGTCACATGCAATTAAATAATCACCAGATTAAATACAAGTACAGACTTGGAGATTACACTTACACCCACCAGGTATAGTAAATGATATATTGGAATGGTCTTAAATATCAAAATGTAGCTAAGATTGAAATGCATTTCCCTGCAAGATCAAGGTGCTTCTAATACTAAAAATATACACAGAACCTGTAAACAACACTAGTAATAACTATCTAATGTCTATATAATATATATATGATATCTATGTAATATCTATATAATGTCTATATAATATCTATTATTTATTTAATATCTATAAATATCTATGTAATATTATGTAATATCTATATATTATATATATAATGTCTATATAATATTATATATCTATTTTATATCTATGTAATATCTATATCTTAATATGTCTATATAATAGCTATATATATCTATTTGAATCTATATAATATCTATATATATCTCCCTCTCTGTTCATTCTCCTTGTGATAGAAGGCTTGCGCCTAAAACAAATTCCTGAAAGCAAAACTGCCTATGGAATGGGTGGGTTTTCTTTAAACAATGTTGGTTATATGGAAGTATATTTTAGTATTTTTTATATTATTATTAACCTCGATTTAATATGAATTAAAAAACAATGACCTCACTACATATCTCTGGGACATGGGATCTGGGAACGTAGTAGAACTGTAATGTAGAACTGTAAAAGAACGTAAATTACTAGAGCATCACTGGTATCTACCGCTAGATCTGCCTGCGCAACGTCCTCCTGGAATGCAAAGTCAACAGCAATACAGATTTACTGAGCGGTATATTAGGGCAATGGCACTACACAGAGAGGTAGGGCAATAGAATCTACATAGAGGGGTAATATAGGGCATGGCATCTACACAGAGAGGTAGGGCAATAGCATCTACATAGAGGGGTATATAGGCAATGGCATCGACAAGAGGGATATATAGGGTAATAGCATCTAACATAGAGAGGTTATATAGAATGACATCTTCATAAGTGTAAATAGGGCATAGCTCTACATAGAGGTATATGGGCAATACATCTAGATAGAGAGGTTAAGGTCAATAGCATCTACATAAATGGTATATAGGGCAATGGCATCTACATAGAGGGTATATAGGTCAATGGCATCTACATCGAGAGGTATATAGGCAATGGCATCTACATATGAGAGTATATAGGGCAATACTCATCTACATAGAGATTATATAGGGCCATAGCATATACATAGAGGGGTATATAGGGCAATGACATCTACATAGAGAGGGTATATAGGCAATAGCCTCTACATAGATGGTATATAGGGCAATAGCATCTACTAGAGGGGTATATAGGGCAATAGCCTCTACATAGAGGGTATATAGGGCATGGCATCAACATGAGGGGTATATAGGGCAATGACATCTACATAGAGAGGTATATAGGCAATAGCCTCTGCATAGAGTGGTATATAGCAATAGCATCTACATAGATGGGTAATAGGGCAATGGCATCTACATAGAGGTATATAGGGCAATGCCATCTACATAAGGGCTATATAAGGCAATGGCATCTACATAGAGAGGTATATAGGGCAATGGCATCTACATAGAGGGGTATAGGGCAAGGCACTACTGGAGGGGTATATATGGCAATGGCATCTACATAGAGAGGTATATAGCAATGGCAATTACTTTGAGGGGTATATAGGGCAAGGGCATCTACATAGAGAGGTATAATGGCAATGGCATCTACATAGAGGGGTATATAGGGCAATGGCATCTACTTGGAGGGGTATATAGGGCAATGGCATCTACATAGAGGGGTATTAGGGCAATGGCATCTACTTGGAGGGTATATAGGGGCAATGGCATCTACATAGAGGGTATATAGGGCAATGCATCTACTTGGAGGGGTATATAGGGCATGGCATCTACATAGAGGGTATATAGGGCAAGGACATCTACATAGAGAGTATATAGGGCAATGGCAATCTACTGAGGGTATATAGGGCAATGGCATCTACTAGAGAGGTATATAGGGCAATGGCAAATACTTGGAGGGGTATATAGGGCAATGGCATCTACATAGAGGGATATATAGGGCAATGACATCTACATAGAGGGGTATATAAGGCAATGGCATCTACATGAGAGGTAATAGGGCAATGGCATCTACATGAGGGGTATATAGGCAATGGCATCTACTTGGAGGGGTATATAGGGCAATGGCATCTACATAGAGAAGTATATAGGGCAATGGCAATACTTGAGGGGTATATAGGGCAATGGCATCTACATAGAGGGGTATATAGGGCAATGACATCTACATAGAGGGGTAATATGCAATGACAGCTAACACGAGAGGTATATAGGGCAATAGCATCTACACAAGAAAATTGGACCAAGCAAACTTCATAAACATTGCAATGTGTGATCACAAAATCAGGAAACGTCCCAGAAATTAGACTATTTGTTCATTTTACGTAGTTCATAATGTTCTTGTTCATAATGTTGTATGTTTGTATAAAAACAGCTGTTAATAATTGTATCCATTTTTTGTTTCGTTGTTTCTATAGATAATACATCTATTATGATTAAGAATTTACACATATCACCTATCTATCTGTCTACCTATTAATATTTACCCTACTTGTCTGTCTGTCTGTCTGTCTTTCTTTCTTTCTTTCTTTCTCCATCTGTAGCTTTGGGTTTATATAACCATTTGCACCACCTACTACTTGAGGATTTTTAACTCTAGAAACTGCACTTCTTATGTCTAATTGAACTCTCATTATGATCTAGTAATTCTACTATTGCTCTTACAATGAGATCGTTAAACTGTCTGTATATGTTGGTGGATCCGACTTCTTATACATTTCTAGACGCATTAAGCATTGTTATTGGATATTATCTAAAGATTAACCAGTACAAGGGAACCTGAGCCTCTTCAGGATTAAGGTAAAACCAGCTGAGCTGTGTAATTCTATTACAATCATCTTTTAGTTAGAATGACAATACACACAACCCTGTTTGGGAAATGTACAATCAGCTCCCCCTAAATCAGTATTACTGGGGTTATGTTCTGGAAATGTCCTGAAAAAGATTAATAGAAAAGGTTATTTTTATTTTTATACACACACACAACACCCACCACACATTATACACATAAAATGTCCTATATTTAGATTGGGCAGATACAATGCAGAACTGACCAATAGAGATGGAGATCTTTCTGATAGCAGAGAACAATGGGGAGTATTCTGTTCTATTATTAGGTTGTTTATTAGTGTTATTTTTATCTAGATTTTCCATATAAAGTTATAAAACACAAATGGTTTAGTGAGTTCTAGAGATTTCATAATATTTTGAATTGTCTGTTATTATAGACACTCACCATTCTATCCAACCTGTGTGAGATCTGATACCAATACACTATTATTCCTTTATTTATTTATAGTGTATGATTGTTTTCCTTTTTATTTACACACAACACATACACACAGAGACACCACGCACTGCCATACAATATACAGATTTTATTGTACAAACACACTGCTATAAATACATACATTTATTTTAATGTATACACACAGCTATATACTAACATTTATTTTGCGTACACAAACAACAGCTATTAAATACATTTATTTACTGTACCCCCCAACACCATATAATTAATACATGTATTTTACTGTTTACACACCACGGTGCTATACAATTACATTTATTTTACTGAATACACACACAGCCATACAATATACAGTGTACACACACACACTGCTATATAACAAACATTATTTTTAATGTATACACACAGCTATATACTTTACTTTATTTTGCGTACACAACACAGCTATATAATATACATTTATTTTCCTGTCCCACACACACATACTATATTGTATACATGTATTTTACTGTTTAAACACGCTATATAATATTAAACACGTGGTGCATATAATATACATTTATTTTACTTGAGACCACACACACAGCATTTATATAAATGTATTTTAATGTCCCAACACAGCTCTATATAATATACATGATTTACTGTAATACACACCACACTGCTGATATAAATTACATGTATTTTACTGTACCCACACTCCTATATTACATGTATTTTACTGTACACACATCTATATTAATACTGATTGTACTGTACACCACACACTATTATAATACAAATGTTTACGTACACACACTGCTATATATAACATTTTACTGTACACATGCTTTAAATAACATACATTTTTTTGTATACAAAACACACTGCTATATATATTAGCATTTTACTCTACACACACACTACTATATAATAAACATGTATTTTACTGTACACACACACACACTGCTTTAATATACATGTATTGTTACTGTTACGCACACACACATGTAGATAACATATGTATTTAACCTGTACACCACACTCCTATATAAATATACATGTATTTTACGTACACCACATCCTATATATATACTTGTATTTACTGTACACGACATCCTATAATATATACATGTATTTTACTGTACACACCACACTCCTATATAATATACAGTATTTTACTGTACACACACACTCTATATTAATCTAAGTATTTTACTGTACACACCACTCTATATAATATACGTATTTTACTGTACACACACACTTCTATATAATATACATGTTTTTTAACTGTACACACACACCTTCTATTTAATATACAGTTTTTTACGTACACACACATCCTATATAATAACATTTTTACTGGACACACACCTCCATATTAAATACAATGTATACTGTACACACACACTCCTATTATACATGTATTTTTACTGTACAAACACTCTATATAATATACATGTTTTTACTGTACACACACATTCCTATATAATATACATTGTTTTACTGACACACCACCTCTATATAATATACATGTTTTAATGTACACACACACTCCTAATATTACATGTTTTACTGTACACACACACTCCTATATAATATACATGTTTTACTGTACACACACACTCTAAAAATACATGTTTTACTGCACACACACTCTATATAATATACATGTATTTTACTGTGACACACACACTCCTATAAATATACATGTATTTTACTGTACACCACACACTCCTATTATATACATGTTATTTACTGTACACCCACACTCCTATATATATACATGTTTTTACTGCACACACACACTCCTATATAATATAATGTATTTTACTGTACACACACACCTATATAATATACATGTATTTTACTGTACACACACACTCTATATAATATACATGTATTTATGTACACACACATCCTATATAATATACATGTATTTTACTGTACACACACACTCTATATAATTACATGATTTACTGTACCCACACACCCTATATAAATACATGATTTTTCTGCCACCACACCTCCTATATAATATACATGATTTTACTGTACACACCACTCCTATATAATATACATGTTTTACTGTACCACACACTCCTAATAATATACATGTTTACTGCACACACCACTCCTATATAATATACATGTTTTACTGTACACACACTCCTATATAATTACAGTATTTTATGCACACACACACTCCATATAAATATACATGTATTTTACTGCACACACACACTCCTATATAATATACAGTATTTTACTGCACACACACACTCCTATATAATATAATGTATTTTACTGTACAACACTCCTATAATATACATGTTTTACTGTACACACACACTCCTATATAATATACATGTTTTACTGTACACACACCCTATATAATATACTGTATTTTTACTAACACACACTCCTTAATTACTGTTTTTACCACACACCTCCTATATATACATGTTTTTACTGTACACACACTCCTAATAATATACATTTTACGTACACACACCTATATAATATACATGTTTTACGACAAACTCCTAATAAATACAGACGACACACATCATAAATATTTATGACACACACTCCTATATAATATACATGATTTTACTGCACACACACTCCTTATAATAAATGTTTTTACTGTACTCGTATCTCAGTAGAGATTTCAATCCCTAAATGAAATCTAAATGACTCTAGACTAGCAGCTCCATTTACTAGAAGTATCAATACGAATTAGCTCCGATTGCCCAAAATTCGTTTGATGTTAACTAAATAAAACCATTGGAACCCGAGGGCTGATGTTTATCCATGTTTAATATTGTTTTCCCCCGGTAATTTTTGGGTTTTATTGAAATGTTTGCTTTTTTAATTAAAAAAACATTGCAGGCAATAAACGTTAATCCTCCATCTCATCATCCTGTGGGGTTATTAGGAATCCTGTGCAATGTTTAATAGTTCAGTTTGCTAACTAAGAGGAATCTGTGTTCCTGCCACTCCAACCCCTGCCCAGTGCAGGCTGTGTAATGTAATGTGCATTGTTAGATCAGTGTTAAATTGGACTAACAAATGATGAGTAATGGATGGATGACGTTGAATATCAGACGCTTCAGAATGGAAATAAATCTTATTGTGATGTGACATACCGCCTGTCTGGGCTGGCACCCTGTAATTCTGGCTCTGCTGTAATAAGACAGTCTCTCCTATTTGCCTGGGATGTCTGTAAACAGATACAAGAAAATCAACACTCTGCACAGACGTTTTGTTCAGCTTGGCCCATTTGAACGTGAGATTTCCTAACCACAGTGTTAACAGGAAACAAGGGACACTGCAGGGCCTAATAGGTATGCCCCCATGCGTGCAACCCCCCCAGCTTTACAGCCTCCTTAGATAAAGCCAGCAAAGCCATGGGAAGCAACCAAGACAGACAAATAAACCATCTCATTCACAAGAGCAGCAGTGGTCTGAAGTCCAAGTTCAAAATCAAGAGATCAGACAGACAGTTCTCTTATCTCCAGCCCCTGAGCCTGTTGCCCATTTGCTGCTCCCTGCTATTGTATGGATGGTTAGACTTCCATAAACCACATTTCCCCAGGGAAACCTCCTTGCTCAGGAAACCCACATTTGGCCACAAACTTGATCTTTGTAGATCCTGAGACCTGTAGAAATGGTAAAACAGATAGATTAGTCCCACACCAGAAAGGCCACTGCAACAGAAAATGGGAATGATGGAAATATATAGTTTGTCTCTGTGCCTTGGATTTTCCCTCCTGTGACACTGCAACACTCAGCATCTGAGCCAGAGCTGAAAGGGCTGATTGAAGTTAGGGGCCCAGTCTTCCCTCTGGGTTTGTCTCCTTAATTATCCCCTGCACAGAGCAGGACAGCATTGTGTTTTACGCAGTGCGTCAGTAAATTAGAGGGTTTGAAGGGAGATTTGCTCTATAATCCCAATAAATTGGAATAATAAGAATTTATTGTATCTTAATTCCTTAGTTCGATCAATTGTTTTTTGTATTTAGAACTGAATGCATGTATTGCACACAATGTGCAAAATGGCAAAATGGATCATTCTGACACTGAACGCCAATAACCATTTTCTTCTTTATAATTGTTATACAAGCTGTGAATATCCGTCATTATATCATTATAAAAAGTGCTTGTGTATATGGTTAGTTTCACTCCTAAAGATATGAAATAAACTGGATTATCATGGCCACAAGGACACAGGGAGCCTTTCTATAAAGGGGTCTCTATAGCAGACTAATTAAAGGACACAATCATACATTTCTGTTTTTGATGATTAAATACAATTATTCCCAGTAGAATTGGAAAGGGATTTTAAGGTCTTTACGGTAGTTACGTTATTTATTGTAAGTTTTGGGCCAGACAGTGCAGGTTCAGATGAGATATCTAGATGTAGAAATTCGCTAGACTGAAGGAGTTTTCTGTTCTGGTAGGTCAAAGTGGTGTGTAGAGCAGTCTGATCATCCTTTCCACCCTAGTTTGTCTTTGGGACAATAGAAACGATTAAATGTAATATATATTAGGGATCAGGATAGCAACAAGGCTGAACATTCTCACGACCCATTTTTTATACTTGCTTGGATCCTTATATATGTATGTTTACATTTATATACCATTTCCCTTTAATATTGCTACCGTAGCCCAGGGCATGTAGTAAACACCCATATGGCTTATTACTGGCCACAACTTTACAGGGAGGCTAGTAAGTGTAAGATTCTGTTTTCTGTGTGTGTGGGTGTGTGTGTGTGTGTGTGTGGTGTGTGTGTGTGTGTGTGTGTGTGTTAGTGAACAATATTATAATAAAATTATTTATTAATAATATTGTCAGGATTATTATTCAGAAATATGTCTGAATTGGTCGATGTCCAGTGTAAGATCTGCTCTTTATAATGTTATGTAGATTATAATGTAATGTTATTAAGAAAATATCTGGGAACTGGTAACAACACAGCGTGTTTTAAACAATAAGTGTATTCAACACAGGAACTATCAGAAGATATATCCCAATACAGATCTGGACTGTGGGTGTGATTGGATTGATTGTTAGCCACAGAGAAAGTTATTTTTGCAGTAGTGTCCATTTGATTCAGTAAGGGATTTTGGTGATTAAAATATACACAGGGCAATCTGACACCGTCTGATCGATTGAACATATATATACTGGGATGAGGGATCTATGGGCAAACATGAAAGCAGCCAGGTGGTAATAATGCCCCCCTCACAGTATAACCCCTGTAATGGATGCGAGCCTCCTGTAACACCATTAAATATAAAGCCCTGGAGACCAGAACCATTGGCTGGTTACAGTGATGTCATGGAACATGGAGATTGCAAAGTATTTCCATCAGCAGAAAAAACTGTGGACTCAGGGGGGTCTTTACTGTTATAATGGGTCATTTAATGGGTCACATATGGTTGACTTGGGGATAGGGATCTCACATCCTGATATTCATTGAACACTGAGGATTCTCCCTGAAACCTGGTTGTAGTTTATGTAAAGAAAACAGCATTTATAGCAACAAATCTCCCTTAGAATCAATATGAACCCTGAACATTATTCACCCCTTTGGAATTATATAACCTTATGTCCCCACCCACCTATTGGCTCATTTATTTACCCATCGCTTATAGGGATCCCAGTCCTGGTAGGAAATATCCTGACAGGCCCACAAGCATAATAGTTAATGGAATAAGTGAGGGCACAGTACTGTTCATGACAGAAAGTCAATTGGATATTAGGACATATTGGACACAGTAATTCCCCTCCCTGGTTATTGTTTAACCACACCATGGTAATGATCAGCCATAGAACTGACTTGGTTTATAACATTGAAACAACGTTCCACCAATAGATCTTCAAGTCTCCCTTCAAACCGTTACAGGTCCTATTGGTTCATCCTGGTACATTCATGTGATATGGAAGGTCAGTGCACCTGCTGGATAACCCACACTCCTTCTCTGCCTGCCAGGAGCTCCAATAGATGTGTAATTATAATATGATGTGTATGAAAAATAGTAAAAGGGGCATTGGATTAACCCGGTTTTTACCTGTGTACCTACATGAAATAAAGTGTACGAAAGGCGAATTCTAGAAATGTACCTTATCCCAGGTGTAAAATATTCGCCCAATGTAATAACATTTGCCCGTATAATAATATTCGCAACGGTATTACACGGGGGACACATGTACAGGGGCGTGTACAGATATATATCGAGGTTTATTTATTTAGCTTATTCTTTTTTATATTTTATTCTATTATTGAAGCTCTATGAACGAATTTACATTACTCGGTGTAAGGACACCACTACAGCGATTACAATACTTTATTACATACTCGGTGTAAGACACCACTACAGCGATTACAATACTTTATTACATTACCGGTGTAAGACACACTACAGCGATTAAATCTTTATTACATACTCGGTGTAAGACACACTACAGCGATTTACAAAACTTTTTAAATA
The DNA here is from genome assembly GCA_019447015.1 of Hymenochirus boettgeri. Lineage (NCBI taxonomy): Eukaryota > Metazoa > Chordata > Amphibia > Anura > Pipidae > Hymenochirus > Hymenochirus boettgeri. The sequence goes on along the minus strand of CM033470.1, from coordinate 283,110,535 downwards.
CTCGTGGTAAGACAACTACAGCGATTAGAATACTTTATTATAACTAAATCGCCATCTTATTTCTTATTTTAAATGAAGAAATGTCTCTTTATTTCAGGTATGTAGATCTTTAAAATGTATTTACAGAAATTGGTCAATAGGAATTGGAACCAGACAGATTTAATAAATACAGCCAGTCTAATAATAACGTTATAGGCGATTATTCGTTCTTCTATTATCGTAAATACACGACACGATATTATTTATTTTATACCAATTTGCAGGGAGATTCTAAATATTAATACAAAATATCCACAAGGAAAGATCTTGCAACTGCAAAGAGACATAAGAGAGAGACAGAGAGAGACAGTGAGAGGCAAGAGAGAGAGACAGACAGAAAGACAGAAATAGAGACAGAGAGAGACAGGGAGAATCAGAGAGAGGCAGGGAGAGACAGAGAGCCAGAAAGACAGAGAGAGGACAGGAGAGAGAGAGAGAAAGGCAAGAGAAAGAGGCAGGCAGAGAGAGAGGAGAGAGACAGGCAGAAAGGCAGAGGATAGAGACAGAGAGGACAGTCCTTCCCCACATTTATCTAAAACGAAAAAATCGAACAAACCATTCATACATAGAAAAATGATAGAAAACAATAAAACAAGTACTAACCACGGGTTTAGGAATTTTAAAATTCTGATTTTTATTTGATTCGTTTCTATATACAGATTTCCACATAATCATTATTATTTCAATTACACGTTTTTGTTTTTTAACTTTTAGTTAAAGAACGTTCCCTTAATTCATTAACACTGTATCACCATTTCACTGTTATACTATTGCAAATTACATTAATGTGTTGCACCTTACCATTACCACATAACACCATTACACATTACACTGTTACTCTATTCACATTATGATATAACACTGTACACATTAAACTATTACACATACCAGTTACTCCATACACTATTATAAACAACAAAACAACAAAGAATTACACCACTATACACACAAACACACACAAACACATAACAATAACACAAACACATTACACAAGTACACATACACATGCACTATTACATTTACTATTAACGCTATTACAATTACACAATACACATTATGTATTACACTATACATTTTACATGCACAATGACAACATTATAATATTACACCTTACACAAAAAAACACATATACATACACTACACACAAACCAACACAACACCATTATACTAGTACACTTTACCAAAAACTATACACTATTACACATTATATTATTAAGCTATTACATATACATACACTATTACACATTATACTTTACACTGTACACATTGCACTATTAACACTTACATCACTACACAGTTTACATACACACTATACTATTACACTATACATATCAAACTGCTATGAAGTAAAGACCTTGCTATCAGGATACAGGGTCCACCCATCTAGGGATGGGGCGGCTGTAATATATTGGAATGTTCATTTCAAGGAGAGTTCGTATTTAGTAATCTAATTTTATCTTTCCATATAAATAAATATACATTTAGTTGGATTCTGCAGGGACAGAAGATGTGCAATGAGCTGATCAGGTCCCTGGTCCTCTGTGTCCCCCTCTCTCTGTCCTGATAAACACTATGCCACCCTCACACTGGCTGCCCACAAACTTGCCCAGAGCCCTTGGCTTTGTACACATGAGCTATAAAGATCATTATAGAAGTGTCTGTAGCCAGGACCATTCAGGGCAGGATTGTTGTTAAACAAGACCCTTCATGGCCAGATATTCACTGAGTCTCTCTTTTTGTTGGGTAATAATTCCCTGGTTTTTCCTGGAAATGTTCGAGATGTTCATCTGAGGTGTCCACATGTTTTCTCAGCAAATCTCCAACCTGTCCTGTCACATTAGGGACCATGTTTATCCATTTAACCCCAAACCACTGTGTGGTAAGGTTTGGGGGAGACAGGGCAACACTGGGCAACTGTACTAAATATTTATTATAACCTACCCCGTATGGATTTCTATGGGAAGGACGTAAGATTATAGCATTATAATCTTACAGTTCCAGGAGAGAAGAAGGAAACCAGAAGCCACAAAGAGGGTAGGTTATAATAAAAAATATGCACCCCGAACTGTAAAATAAAGGGAGTTCTGGTGCCCTGTATAAAAGGTACTCGTGTTTGTATGGTTATAGAACTCTGGTGACATCTAATTCCTTATCATTTACAGTAGGGGTGCATATCCACTATATTATATTATTTGTGACTAATACCAGCCCATCCTCTCTATCACAAGGTCTCACTAACAGACCCATTATATATCCATAAATGGCAAATGATCTGTGTCATAATTAAGGCTGTGTACACACAATGCAACTTTTCAGCCCGATAGTTCAGTGTATTGGTCGAATGGGCTCAAAATTGTAAGGTTTTCGTCTGTGGCCGATCAGACGTTTCCGAAAAAGTTGCCACGGCTGACAGATCGCCGAACAGGCCGTGTAGTTGGAAACCAGTCAGAAGTGCAGAATGGTCAGTTAGGATGAATGATCCTTCCATTGTGTGTACCTGGGGACTGTGACGTAGATAGAGAATATGGGTACTGGGGGTCTAACCAGGGGCGTCTCTAGGGTTTTTGCCACCTGAGCCAAACTTTTGAATTCTGCCCTTATGTACCAACTAGGCGCCATGAATGCACAATGCAAACCACTGTTAGGTGTGGTGTGGCTTCAAGGAATGGGGTGTGGTTAAACATTTGGTCTTTTAAACTGCACATTACAGCGGATTTATACAATTCCTCAAAAAAGACCTTTATCCATACCATAATTGTGGTACAAAATTAAAGTGAGCTCTGCCTGCCGCCTCTCTGATGTTTATCAGGGGGGGCTGCCCTGAGCATTTGCTCATATTGCCTCATTGAGAGACAACCCCTGGGTCTAACTATATGGATCCAGGTAACTCTGAATGGGGACATTTCATTCTAAGTGTGAATCCCCTAGAATGCTGAACAGAATCACTGTATAGTGCAAAAAAATCTACTCTCCTTGTCTCCCTATTCCCTATTCTTCAAGTCTCCTACTTTCCTAGTCTCTACTCTCCTCATCTCCTAGGCTCCTCCTTTCCTACTACATTACTGTCCTTGTCTCTACTTTCCTAGTCCCCCTAGTCTTCTTTGTCTCCAATTGTCCTACTCTCCTACTTTTCTAGTCTCTTACCGTCTTACTCTCCTAGCTCTACTTTCCTAGTCTCACTAGTCTTTATTTTCCTACTCACATACTCTTCTACTTTTCAACTTTAGTCTCCTACTATGGTTACTCTAAGCCTCTACTTCCATCGTCTCCTTTTTTTTTACTCTCATACCTCTCCTACTTTCCGCCTCTTCTAGTCTCTACTATATCTACTCTCCTAGTCGCCATATGGCTCTGCTCCTCTCTAGACTCCTCCTCTCCTCCTTTACTACCTTACTGTCCTTGTCTCTGCTTTCTAGTCCCCCAGTCTTCTAGTCTTCTATACTCCTATCTTCTAGTCTCTTACTATCTTACTCTCATAGCCTCTATTCCCTAGTCTCAACTAGTCTCCTATTCTCCTATTCGCATACTCTCCTACTTTCCAACTCTTTTTGTCTCTACTGTTACTCTCCAGCCTCTACTCCTAGTCTCCTTTTATTTTTACTCTCATACTCGTATTACTCTTCACTTTCTGCTCTTCTAGTCTCCTACTATTTACTCTCCTAGCCACCATGTGGCTACTCTCTGCTCCTCTTCCTAGACTCCTCCTCTCCTCCTTCCTATACCTTACTGTCCTGTCTCTACTTTCCTAGTCGCTCTAGTCTATCTAGTCTCCTATTCTCTACCCTCCTATACTCTACTAGTCGCCTACTATCTTACTCTCCTGTCTCGTTTTCCTACTATCATACTCTCAACTTTCTACTCTTCTTGTATCCTACTATGTTAGTCTCCAGTGGCTTTAGACACGTTTTTCCAGCAATTTACACAGGTAGAATATCCCAGCCCAGTCCCATCTGATGTTACAGTATCCCCACATTTCAATAATGACTCAATAATGACAGAAATGACTTACCAATGGGGAATCACAGTTCCCATTCCATGTGAAATCAGTTTTGCTGCTATAATGGTCATTTCATTTTGATGTCTTCTATAAAATAGTTTATATATTAATGCCAGTAATTAGTCAATGTAGTTACCTTTACGCATGCATTTACTCATTTTGATTGCAAAAACATCTTTAATGTGTACATAATGACATTAAATAAATAACATTGGAGGCAGCATTGTACAGTAATAATGTGCTTGACAGGTAAAGCTTTATGCTCTAAACGAAATACACAAATGTGCCACTGCTGGTTGTCCTTATATACATTACAGGGCAACTATTAAAAGGTTCTACCATTCAATGATTATCATTTTATTCTGTTTATTTTATTTTGTGGTGAGCAGATTATTCATCACATAATATCGACTTTTACTAGAATGGCTACAAACTGATTTTCTCTCTTCATAGCTCTGTTGATTGCCGAAGACTGCAGTGAAAGTAAACAAAGGGTTACAGAGAGGGTTGCGTGACTCTGGGCTGAAGGTCTGTAATAAAGCTCAAGCCTAGTTAGTCATTAAGTTGGAAGAACTACTGCATTTTAAAAGGAAGGAAATAAGCACAGCCATGAAAGTGCTTCAAAGTAACATCCCTAGATACAAGTGTTAAACGTGTCTATAAGTTTTTATAAAAATATAACCCCCCAAAAAAAGGTCTTTCCAGGTTTTCAAAGGGTTTATGCTCTTTTCTGATACTATCGATACTATTGCAAATATCTTCATATTATAATGTCAATTAAAGAGAGTTCATAAGGGAATACATGATCTATTCTAGTTGAGATTCCTACCAACAGGCTTTATTTCCCCTCTTAGATTTAATTTATTTCAAGAAATCATGTTCAGCAAAAAAAACTATATAGATAGCATATACAGTATTAACATTTACTTCCTTTTGTACGGGCAGCTGGAACACAGAAAGCACAGTCTCATCTAAGACTGTACACGGGTGGTTAAAATAGGACTTCTGTGTGCAACATACAAAAATATGATTTGTGTTTTCAAGAAGGAAACAATCTGCACTTTAGAGTAGGCCATTCAGGCCATTTTAACATGCAATCTGAATTTGTTTGCGATTTGATTTGTGCGTGTTAAAAAGCGCACACTAGTGTGGCCCAATTGGAGTGGCCCACTAGGCGCCACTGGGGCCATTTGCGATGTGACCCATTGATCGGAGCGCATGTGATTACCTGATTGTTGTGATTTGCATGTAGTCACTTGTACAAGGCCCGGATTACCATTAGGCACAGTAGGCACATGTCAGGTGCGTCTGTTGTGGAGAGGTGACTGCCCATTATATTAGTCCTATTATTCCCCAAAAAGTGTGGGTTGGGTGTGTGGTTTGTATTTAGGGGTGGGGCAAAGGGCGTCAGGCTTTTTGTGCCTACAGGCTACTGATGTGTAATTTGCCTCTGTTTGTACAAGTCCATCTCTCCACAAAGATATGTGACTTGTCATGATAAAACCGTGCCTGATGTAAATCTCACATAGATGGCCAGATCATGATTGCCTTGACAATATATGCCGTGAATTTAAAATAGAGAATGGAATTCTGACATCATCCAACACTGTCGGGAAAGTGACATGTCTCCCCTAATATTTGTCCCTGCACAGGAGGAGCTGAAATAAACATGTTAGCCACCTGTTGATCACTGAAAGGTCTGAAAGAGACCTACAGTATAAGACTGAAATGTATGCTTAATCACTGTTTGGTGTATCTGTTTATCAAAAATTAGAACTTCTTCACAAACATCCTTTACTGCAAAATATAATTTGACTATTTTTCCCCATTCAGTTTCAGAATGTTTTTAGCACTTTTCCTAAAGTTCGCACTTATGTACAGGCAGGTAAATGAGGCCCAACGGTGGAACATCAGCAAATCCGAATGAGGCCCAACGGGTGGAGCATCAGCAAATCAGCCGTTCACGACCATGTCGACAAAAAACTAGCGTAACATTTACTTTCATTTCAGTTTTACTCTTACCTTTAGCACAAAAAATACAAATGTAGGTGATTACAGGATCCCTTTGTGAATTCATAACAATGAGCATGTCTAAGCTCACTGACTAAGGGGGGAGGTGAACTAAGATTTAGTATCTTTGATTAGGTATCTTAGAAAGCCTGCAATATTATTTTTTAATTAGCAGTTTGTAGGCTTCAAGTCAGAGGAAAATGTGTTTTAGGACAGAGTTTCTTAAATATACATAAAATAAATATTACAGAATTTTATTATTTCTCTGTAGTAACTATGTATGTTGGAAGTACTTTAAATATTCAGTATTCTGGCAGGGAAATGGGTTCACTCGATGTTAATAAAACTAAACTTAAAGGAGAAGATTTTATTTAACATGAGAATGGTACACATGGGCCTCTTTCTACAGCAGAGGTAGCTGATAACATTGCACAGGGTGTCGCCCCATCGAACGGTTTTGCTCATATAAAGCATATACAGGAGGGTCATCAGTGTGTATTTGATTCCAATGGGATCTGCCCCATTTGCAATTAATTAGCAATCACTGTCCAATCTAACCAAAATAAAATTGGCCTGAGTGAACTGTCATAGTACTAGGGGGCTGCTACATGGATATAAAAATAAAAAAGTTAGTACAGGAACAGGAGCAGATCGCTTTTGAGTAAAATATGTTATTAACACAAGCCAGCCAACATACATACAGTACATTATCTTTATAAGTTTGACATGGGGCACGTACACTCAGGCCAATCCTGGCCCAATATGACCAACTGAGACTACAAGGGGAAATTATGCTTTATGGTAAATTTTAGCAAATATTCTAGCCTGATCTATAAATAATCAGTTTGGATGCCAATCAGTCAAAAAATACTGTGTGTACAGCCACCGTAATCACCTAGGGTAGATTTCAGTGCTGAATGGAATTGGGCCCCATTATTTTACATGCACCTAAATACATAAGACACTAAACAAAGGATGGAACTGGACTGTGTTATTATTTCAACATTGCCAGAGGAGCATGATATTTTATATGTAACATAATGTACATAATATGTGTAAACCTGTGTAATATCCCTATATGTAGTCTGTTTAGTTATCTGACTCTACACAAGGCCCTCCATGACAAGATTCCCCATAAAATAATGGAATTTTATGGCTTTTATGTCATGATTTAATGTCACTTTCAATCCTCATGCAAAAAACACCAACATTAACTGAAAGGAGCCGTCGATGCTGCCTGAGGATTTAACCCTGAAATGTCATTGGTGGTGCCCAAATTGCTTTTGATGTAAAACATCTGATATCTGGATACTGATACAGAGCAGGTCGATATTACGAGTTGGATTGATGATCGTTATTTCCAGTATGTAGATTGACATGTAGCTTGCTAACTTTCCAAATGTAAACAATTTTTGATCTGAGTGGTCAATCCTGGATTTTCCATTCAAAGTTGGTTGCTCACAAAAAATAGGGAGAAAAAAATTACACACCAGTGTTTATAAACCTGAGAAGGAAAAAGGAGTACGACACAGATTATACGTCTCTGTATATAAATCATATTTTACTGGCCACATTAAGCTTCTTCTGAATTCGCACATATCCATCTGTCTCTCTGCCTTAGCTGTCCATGTCTCTGGTGTTGGTGTTATTTATAGGGAAATCCTGAAAAAAATTTAATGTGCATGACACATATTTATGTATATGCTACTATCTAACTCGTCTTCAGTTCTCTTGTGGACACAATCTAAGTGTTGATGATTTATGATTGAAACATCGGTACATTTATTTACTGTGTTAACAAAAGGAAAACTGTTGTCATACAAACTCTACGTAAGGCAGACACGGTGTATCTTGACAATACAGGAGATGCAGTAGCAATCAAATTACCCTATGGGCAAGTAAACATCATATCATATCTATTAAAACATTCTGGTTATTTTCAAAGCTGAAATCTCAAGTTTAAATGTAATTCATTTATTTTTTTGACTGTGATGATGTTTGTTGATTTATATTTCAGACTAAGGCTGGTGGCATATAAGGGGACTAGCTATGTAACTAAATATTGATACTCCTGATGATTCTACAGGAAAAGTTTCAAATTGCTCTTAACTTGGCAGGTATCTGTAAATTAAAAGAGAAATGTAGCCTAGAATACTTATTTTCTGTTCATACTCTCCAAAAACTTGGAAGTGGGAAGGCAGGGCTCAATTCCTGGAATGCCCAGCTATGCCATGGACCTACTGTGCCCCCCCCCCCTTTAACTTAACATGCCCTGCTTATCGTGGGAAAAAGTTCAACAGTCTAAGGAACTGGGACAAGTCCCTCAAAATAGGCAGTCCTGTTAAAACTAGAAGCCATGAATCTGTATCTTGCACTGACGAGATCTAACACAATCAAAATAGTTATGTCTACAAGTTAGATAAATGAATCTATACCTTTAGCCTATATTGCATGTTATAAGGCCAGCAGCTTGGACACATGCATTGGTCACAGGGACATAAAATTCCCCTTTTCTGGAAATGTGGGGAGTGAGAAATCATTCCTTATTTTGGATTAGCTAGACATTGCTATTTATAGCACAAGACTGTGAACTCCTTTGTGTTCAAAAAGGCTTTGCTGCATTAGAACACATCTCAGTAGTCACAGAAGGTGGGTAAGATTCCCATATATCCTATATTTATGGGGCATTCACTGTTAGGCCCCACACACCTGGAAGAATACTATCAGGCTGGAAGCAGCCATTGAACACCATATTGATTTGAGAGCAAAATTTTACATGTTTGGCAGATCTCGTTAATGTCATTCATGATCCAGCAGGACATATTGCTAACAACGCGGGCAGGAGCCCACACACATTGCTGGTGAAATAGTTGGTCTTCATCAGGTTGAATCTTACATCTGTATGAGGCTATGTTGCATTTTCCATAGAGGGTACATAGGGTGTAAACCCATGGTTTAGCTGTCACCTCATAGTGGGTGATGGACATACACTATTATATTACTATTTATATACTATGATATACTATTTATATACTATTATTATATTCATATGTGTATGATTCAATTACTCATATTAATTGTAATGACGACAACACATGCAGAGTACATTGGGGATATTATGTTGCTTATTTCTCTTTAATAAAAACACCCTCCACGCTACAGGAAGTGAAAGTGTAAAATAAATCCCAACTGGACACTATGTGACTCACAGGCAGGACGCACATCCCTCTGCAGACACAGAAATAGATTAACATCATCAGATTAGTTAGGGGGATACGGTCCTGTTCGTTATAATGTATGAATCTTCAATATGACAAAACAAAGCAATAGAATAAACGTTTCCTGCTTGGTACAGATAATGATATTTCTTTATGGAATATAAACAAGGTAAATAAAGAATTGTATTGTTCGCAATCCATTTGGAATCTGAATGCTTTAAGAAATAAACAGGCAAGAATGCTGTTTGCTGGGTGTACCGTACCTTTTGGTCGCTGTATACAGAATTATGGGGTTTTTTTATAATGAGCTACAGCTATCTATGTTATTGGTATCCACTTCTCATGCAGTAATACAGAACAGCAGGCCCTTTATCGGACAGTTATCTTGCTATTCGCAAGCTGATGTCACATATTTTTCAGGCAGTGTATTCTGTCTGTATTGTTTACTGTAATAAAAACGTACTGTATGTGCTGCTTCATTTTAAAGAAAAAAATGTATTCACAGTTTGGATGGTTTTTATTTTGAATTACACCCACACATTTGAATGTCTAGGGCCTATAATGCCAGCCATCACTGGATTGATATTACATTGATTCAATGTTTGAAACAATAGATATGAATTTCGAAACAATTGTAATTTCCAACTCAGAAGTTTCTTTAAAAAGTAGTTTTAAAAAAAACAGAACAGGCTTATATATTTCAGTATAACAAGTAAACAACCTTGAGCCAGAGATGAAATAATAATTTTCCTATTGAAGCCGGAGAGCACAATATGTAGTTATAAAGATGTGATTTCAAAATGAGTTACCTTTACAAGTAAAACAAATGACAAAGAGGTAAGTAATTTATTAGACCAAAACAATAGACATTCTACATAATATGTATAACTTAATTAGGAATTAACCTGATTTGTGCATGTGAGTAATATTAGTTAGTAAGTATAGTATAGTATAGTATAGTATTTGAGGTTGAATAAAGCATACGTCCATCCAGTTCAACCCATCTAGCAAATATCCTCAATCCGCCTAACTGTTGATCCAGACGAAGGCAAAAAAACCCACCAAATTATGAAGGGGGAAAAAAAATTCCTTCTTGACTGCAAGTGGCAATCGGAAATTTCCCTGGAACAACTTACTTTATGTATCAATACCAGTAACTTGTAACTTCCTTGTTTGCAGAAACTTCATCCAGCTTTTTTTTTTAAAACTGACCAATATTAAATTGTGTGCACATGTACAAACACTCAGCTCAGAGGGGATAGCACACTCAGCATTTGTTGAGTTGGTTATGGTAACTGGTTATACCGGTATAGTAACACTAAAAATAGCTTGTGCTGGATATATATTTGTTTTGGGTATGATACGCCATTCAAAAATCAAAGAAAAACAATTTTCTTGTCTATAAAGTTCTTAAAAAGATGCCTCTGCTTTAATTCTGGACTTACATAGAGGAAGCAGCATGCAATGTGTAATTAGAAATTGTCTTTTCTCTTCCAAAAGGATAAGGAATTCTCAATACCTGCAATCTGGTCGGAGAGAGAAGGCCTACATATAGGTCACACAGGCAGGTGAAACTTTCCAGAGAAGATTTTATGGGCAGTAGATTAGTCTCAGTAAAATACTATGCACGGTATTTGTAAGTTGTCTAGCACAAAAAGATAAAGGGGAGCACACTATTCAGGTGAAGTCACAAACTATTTGTAACAACACAAAACAATGTTTCAAGACGCCCTGTCCCTTTTCAAGTAACAAACGTTGTATGTGTTGTTACAATAAATATTCACAATGATTAGTGTGCTCCCCCATATCTTCTTGTGCTAGAGAACTTTCTGGCCCTTGGAATGAGGGCTAGTGGAACTGCACCTATCCACTTGTCTGGCATACAGCCAACACCGGTTGTGCTGGAGTGTTCCTTGGACTGTATTATGGTATTTGTAAGCACTTGAAATAATGTTATGTTTTTCAATGGATTTTGTTCATATTGGTCAAACTGAATATACCGGTACCCAGTAATAATGATTTAAATAATAAATATTCTACTATTTATGTAATTATTCTTATTTATCTGCTTGTATGTGTTGGTATTTTTCATACAATACCCACTTTATATACATGCTTACACACAATATACAATTTGATTTTAATAGTAATATAACAAATCTATAGTAATAATAAATAGTGATGTGTTTAAAAGAACTTGATAGTTTAAACAATTAATATATATACTACTCCACAAAGTGTTCATAGGTTTTCCATTTTCCAAACATTCCAACATTCCTTACTCCCTTATGAGAAAAAATTAAAGGAAGAAGCATACAAAATATTTTGACCTGACATTACATTGTCTTACAGTCCAACAGTAAATCATACCAGCCACCGGTATTCCAATGGTATATGAAGCAGATTATCAGGCAAAAATAAAGTTTAGTTTGTTCATGGAACTTGAAAACCTTCACACTGAGATGCAGAATGTTCCCTGGTAACTTAGTAACACAGTAAATGTACAGGATGTTCTTTCATTGTGTAATTGTCATTATTTTGGAGGCGTTCAGTATCTTTAGCATGTTTCCATATGTACTCATTGCTCTAATCAAATAAAGGACAGCTATAGCATGATTTGCCATTTATCTGTTGCTCTTCGTGCATAGGATTACAGGACATTTCACATACACCGTTTTCTCTTATAGAATTTTTTTCCCCACTCGTATTCTCAGCTAAAGTTCCTAGTTCGATGTTTACAATCCAGTCATTTCCTGATGCCAGAAATAAAGACCAACAAAGCACCGGACACTAAAAGGCACTTTTAACACTTAGAGCTGTTATATACTAATATTCCAAACACCAGACAAATATGTGTCAGGAAAATTTTAGATGCTTATTTAAAGGTACGTTTTATTGCTAAATTATTGATTTTTAAATATATTATTGCATTATGGGAAATATTTAGATAAATAAGGCTGCTTTACTTAATTTTTAAGAAACAAATTTAAATCCTTACTATAAACAAGATAGACAGCTCTTACATTAAGTTTAACCAAGCAAAATGTTACAAATCTGTAGTGTTGTAATTATAGATGATTATTGAAGTTAATATCTGGAAGACAGGAAACAAAAACACAAACCAGCAAAATATATTTATTTAGTGTTTATTGATAATCTATTGGTCTTGTCTTTTAACAAAATGCTCGACAAGAAAGAATATGCTTGTGAAGGTTCTCATTCACCAGGTCATGGTATATCTGTTGTATTCAATTAGATCAACTGGACTTGAAGTTTAGTTCTTGAAGACGTTTCACTAGTCATCCGACTGGCTTCTCAATCAGAATGACTTGTACAAGAATCTGTGCAATTATGTACCTGGAAAATCCCATTTAGCATATCACAGCCAGGTGTTAAGGGCATGATTGGATGATAGTGGCTAAGAGGTGTGTTATAAGAATGCCCAGGGTAAGGTGTCAAAACAGCATTGTACATGGCAGACAGTGGGCAAACTGCATATCAACGTATGGCCCAGCTCAGAAGAGCCAATTCCTCGGGTCAGGACTCAGCCTTGTTGTACCTGCATCTTAAGGATAAAGTACATACCTTTGAAGATTGTAATGTTAACATATTGGCAAAGGAAAGTGACTGGTTCAAGAGGGTGTCAAGGAGGCCATTGATGTGAAAACCAAAGCCTAAATAGAGGTGTGGGGTTCAACACCAACTGTCTGCCATTACAATGCTGTTTGAACACCTTACTCTGGGCGTTCCTATTAACCACCTCTTTGCCACTATCCAATCACGCCATTAACAACTGGCTGTGAATGCTAATTGGGACTTTCCAGGGTACATAATTGCCACAGATCTGTACAAGTCATTCTGAATGGAGAAGCAGTGCGGATGACTAGCGAAACGTCTCAGAACTAAACCTCAAGTCCAGTTGACTAATGAATACAACAGATAGACAAGAAATAATGTTTGCCTTCCATATAACCAGTGTACACAATGACTAATGTAGGTGACTAAACTGGAAATTCTCCTGGTTTAGACACTATTAAAGTCTATTAGACATTCATCCCGTCTAAAGCCAAAGCCACTGTCGTAAAGTTATCGTGTAAGAGCTAGTGTGTGGGCACCTTTAGTGTTTGGGCATCATATGAGATTTCTTCTGCATTTATCTAGGGATCACAGTTACCTGAATTTAGTATTAGTGATACTGACCCTGGCCACTATTTATCCATCTGTGATCTTACAATACATTGTAAATTCGGTATAACTTTGTTAAAGAAGCATGGTTTAGCAATTTAATTTAGACGTTGATTTTACAAAATTTTTCACAAAAAAGTGGTAATAAGAAATACAAAATAGTTTCTTAGCAAATCGCTTTGCAAATCTCACTAGCCCCCTGGTACATTGGTTTCTGCCGGGTTTGGTTGCGTTTTTGGTTTTCAAATTGAAAACAGAATAACTTAAATTCAGGACTTCGGATTGCGTTTCGATTTTTATCAAACGTTCAAGCTATTTTCGAAAAATAGCCTGAATGTTTGATAATCCTCAAAAATACGACCGGAAACTATTTTTGAGTTCCAACCGTATTTTCGAGGATTAGCAGACGGTCAATAAAAAATCAAAAACGCTATCCGAAGTCCCGAAATCCGAACGATCTGCCGGTTCGGACGGAACATTCAGATTTCGGGAACGGATCTCATCTCTAGTAAACCAATATGTATTTAACTTATTACTACTAAAATAATAAAACCCACAATAATCCCAGATACACAGGATTTCTAGGTGGTTGGAATGTAACTTATGAACTAATTGGAATTATAATTCATTTTTAACCAATGTCAAAATCCATTTTTTATTTCTTTTAAAATAATCACCTAGCCAGTCCAGAACCGCCTATTGTCCATATCCACTTACCCAGGCTGACTTCCTTGAGTCTGCCTTGGCTAAATAAAATAAACTATAAAACACACCAGCTGCGACCAATTGTTTGCCATAAATCACAACTCTTTATTTTTTTTAGTTTAATAATAATTTTTTAAAAAATATATACAAATGGGCTGGGAGGGTGGGTAGCTCTGTTTCTCCAGCAGGCTCTGGAGAACCAGACCGTCTCACTCTTCCTCACAGGCATGCCGAGATTGTGGATTCCCGCACAGAAGACTTGTCCCAATCGAGCCGCACCTGCCCTGTTAACTCTTAACCTCTCACTGACGATGCTCCCACTTCCATGCCACATAATGGCCTAGGTGGCCGCTCTGTTTAATTAGTTAAGGTTTAAATGTAATATCCAAAAAAAGCTGTATAAAAAAGTATAAGATGGAATCTTAACGCCAGCAGACTAGCGTTAAATAAAGATCGGGAACCAGTAAAACATTATTCCAAAATGCACGAGTGCCGCTATCAGCTTGGTGCATTGCCTAAAGGGGGTATAGACAGAGATTATCAGCTCTCAGTACTAGCCCGGATATTGTGAACTTCAATAACTTCATTTTCAACATCCCAATGCACAGGTTCACCTGTAATGTATGTGGAACATAACATTTGTTTTACAACCAATTTGTGCGTGCAATCATACAATAGAAAATTTCAAGGGTTACTTTGTGAAAATAAATGTGTTTACTATTATTATTGTGCTTTTTATTTTGTAAATTAGAACTTTTATTGATATTGTATGAATGTTTTGTTTGTGTCAACAGTGGCACAGTATTATTTAGTGTGCGTTCAGATGCAGGGCATTAAGTGGCAGATGTGCTTGATTACATGGATCTAATGTTCGCATTAAAGGTTCTGCTTCACAGATTCCTACATGAAGATAGCTCACTTCTACCACGTTGTTAATGCATTTCTATACCAAGTTTGGAGGATATATGGGGAGATGTAATAAAAGTTTCATTGTTAAAAAGGGTGGTAATTTTTGCCCAACCAATCAGTGTTAGCTTTCAAATTGTAAATAACATTTATGGTTGGGGCAAAATTCGCACCATTTTAAAACAATAAGCAGGCTCATTACCCGACTCGCTGGACAAAAATATGAAGTTAAGTTGTACATACTTTAACTCCAAATAGCGTTGGAGTTGTTGGGTTTGCAAAAATACACCAGCGCATCCAACACTCGACTATTGAATACCGCGTCTTGCCTAGTTTGTAGTGCAGGATTTTGCAAACAGCCGGCGTTTTAAAATCCCACAGGGGGAAAATCCTTATCGGATTTACACCCATTTACAAACGCGGACATTGAATCGCGGAAGGAGCATTTACCCATAATGATAGCGGCTCTGAGTAAATGAGGCTGAAGTAACTTTATACATCTCCCGATAGAATACAAAACATGTTTAAAAATCCAAAGAGAAGAAACATAGAAAGAACAATAATTTCTCAAAACCTTAAAGGACACACTATTACTGAAAAATGAGTTTGTTCATCTTAATCATAATTGAATAACATATAAGTAGCACTACCTGAGTGGGAGTGTGTTGCTGCATGCCTTTAATCCAGCACACATTTTGTTAGGAGCAGTATCCCCCCTCCCCCCTTTATTACCACTCCACTTCCATCTGACCTGACTTTTTCCCCACAAACCAACGTCAAGCCGCACACAGCATGCAGATTCCAACTGTCAAAACCTCGTCACCATTCCAGCTACAGTAAAACAAAACTACTCACAGAAGAATAGTTTTGAGAGCAAGGAAAACTTGATTGGACAGATGAAATAAAGAAGTTTTAGATTGGATATCTAAAGAAATAGGGAGAAGTCAACAAAAAATGATACAGTGTGGTGGGTGGGAAAAGAATGATGGTTTCCAGTTATGGTCAATTTAAAAAATCTATTTTTCGGTAAAGATGCCCTTTAAGGCAATGGCAATGATAGTGTTTTTCATGCACATTGTTTTTTTTGTTTTTTTTTTTTTACTTTACTCTAAAAGGACAAAAAGTTTGCCTGTGCTTTTAATCTATAACAACCAGTGAATGTTTTCTAACTTCAGTAGACCAGTAAAAAGTTTACATCTAATTGTTTTGCTGCAAGGTAATATAACATGCAAACTTTGCACCGTTATTAAAATAGCCTCTTTTTACTTCTTCATGAGTGTATTACCAGGAGTAATATTCTGTGCATTGGTGTGTTAATGGCAAATTGTGGATCATCAACCAGGGAAGGAATTTTGTACAGCAGTGCATGGTTAGTATGTAATGTTCTGTGCAATAGGAACAAGCTTTAACTCACAGTAGTGAAAAATTACACAGAGGTATGTAAGACAGTCAGCTAAGTAAATCCCATTAACCTCTCTAAAAATTAAAAATTGCAGCCAAAAGTTATTGAAAATAATGGACAATGTGTAAAAATAAATTACCTCTTACATTTATAAAAATAAATTATATTTTACCTGTATGAATTAAAGAATATGTACATTGGGAATTTGTTTTTTTTTAAATTGCCCATTACTGGAAACTATAATTCTTCCAAACTATCACTGTAGATTTTTTTGAATCTGTCCACTATTTCTTAGCTATCCAGTCTGAAACATCTTATATAAATGTCAATCAAGAGCTATTATCATAAACTCTTTAGTATAGTTTTGCGTATCTGGAATGGTGATATGATCGGGGTACATGAAACACATTGTTGGAAAATTCCCTCTGCCAAGGCTGGCCTCTAGGGATATGGACGGAGATGAGCATGCTTGCCTCACAGAGAGTCAGTAGCTTAAACAAAACAAGTACTGGATTGAAAATATGCAGCAACAACACAAACCACATCAACCTAAGTGTAGCATTTTTTTTGATGTCCACTATTTCTTTAGCTATCCAGTCTGAAACATCGTAATAAATGTCAATTCAAGAGCCTTTTATCATAAAACTCTTCTGTTATGTATAGTTTGCTGTATCTGGAATGGTGATGATAGTCGGTACATGAACCTACGTGTTGGAAATTCCTTCTGCCAAAGCTGCCTCATAGGGATGAATGCGCATGATTTGCCCTCACAGAGGTAGAAAGCTTAACCAAAACAAGTACTGGATTGAAATTATGCAGCAACCACAACCACATCAACTAAGTGCTCCTTACATGTATTCTTTAATAGATGAAATGAGGCGTGTACAAAGTATTACAATAGAGATCCACTTGATGGTTCAGTACCGAAAGGCCCTTAGTCATAAGCAACTAAGGACCTATTCGGACCGAAATGCATTCAAAGCAGATCGCTATGTAATAAATGTGTTTGAGATAAGATTGGTCAGTGCGATCATCTGCATTGTGCGGTTCCAAAATCGTTAACTCCCCCACTTGTGCTGCCAATCTTGGGGATTTCAGTCTTACCCCATCACAGATTTTTCTAATAGACGATTAAATCACCGATGGTCTATCGGAAACACAGGAAAATTTGCGGTAACAAATTGATCGGAATATCAACGCCATGTATAGGGGCCTTTAGGCTCAAGTTTTTTTTTGAATCTAGAAAAAACATGTGGTGTGGTTGAGGGTGCTGGGGGAATAGTGTTTTTCCAAACAGGTGGAGAAGCACCAAGTTCTATTATTTATTAGGGTAAATCATGGTAAATTCATGGAGGGTGTGAGAGCCAGAGAGAAAATCTAAAATACCAATAGTGGCTATAAGGAAATCGGACCCTGAACAGATATTACTAGCTGCTGTGGCATTTCCACTGCATCTAAATCTGTATGTTCAGCTGACATGAAACACTATCCTGGGTCCTTAAAATTCTTCTGTACTTCCAGAAGGCTCACAGCTCAGAGACAGGCCATGCTTGTTCAGCAAATTAACCACATTGCACTACACAAGGCCACAGATCACATATGACAACTGCACCATGTTGTTTTAGACTATTAGAACCGAACGAAACATGAAAGCTGGTGTGATCTCACCTGTTATGGTTGTTTTGTTTCGCATTTTTTAAAAAGGTCTTTCCATCTGTAACACGGGCACAGTGTGGTATTAATAGAGCACTATAAGCAAATCAGATTGCTTTGTGTCCTCCAGGGTTTACTAAACCCATTGATTCAGTGTTGGGACAGGACTATTGGGACTCACCGGAAATCTAAGACCAGGGACCCACCAGGGTGAAGTAAAGGGCCCACATCAAATCATTTACATATCTATATTACCCTATTGTTATTAAAATTCATCTTATTGTTCTTTGGCTCTATTTAAATTTGAGCAGTTTCTCTGTTTTCTTCTTGTTGCTGTGGGACCACCGGGGGGGAGATTCACCTGTATCCCTGTGAGCCAGGGCTCAAAACACTGTGTATACACGGATTTAAAGGGGCTGTGGTAAGAGACATGGGTTCCCTGCGAAAGAGTAGCTTTCCATATGGGGGGAGATTGGCTCGTTAGTTCGTACATGGAACAGATTTAAAATTTGGATTGCAGTTGAAAATGAGCAATCCTCGTTTGACAATTGGTTTTTTTTTTCCCACACTGAAAACACCTTTTACCCCCAAAAAACAGCTTCACAGCTTGACCTTCTTTATGGATCTATGGATAAATAAAAGTAATAGATCAATAAGCTGGTCATATATTGTAAGAACCATATACAGGCTGTGTATTATCTCTGGTCCTAATCTCGAGGATTGTTCATTTACGAGGTATAAAGCCTCTGGTGTGGTAATCTTTAGAGGACTTGATGTTCTCCTCTCATTAAGAACTTTCAGAAATGAGCACCTGACCACACTCTGGGTAAGAACAAATCCCCCAATAATAAGAATACGCTCCTTAAACAAGAATAATGCTCCTTTAAATAAGAAAAAACTGCTCCTTAAATAAAATACCACTCCTTAAATAAGTATATCACTCCTTAAAACAAGATAAGGCTCCTTAAATAGGGAAAACACTGGCTCCTTAATAAAAATACACTCCTAAAAAAGTATATCATCCTTTAAACAAGATAATGCTCCCTTAAATAAAAAAAACTGCCTCCTGTTAGAAATAAAAATACCACTCCTTTAAATAAGTATACACTCCTTAAACAAGAAATTAATGCTCCGAAATAAGAGGAGGAAATGAAGGAATAAAGCCAAAAAAAACAAAAAAAAAAACCAAAGAACGAGGGGGGGAAGGGGAAGAGGAAGGACACAAAAAAGAAGGAAGAAAATAAAACAAACCATGGGGAATAACACAACAAAAAAAAAAAGGGAAAGGAAGAAGGGGCAGAGGGGAGGGGAGGGGGGAGGAAAGAGGATAAAAAACCCTCTACAAAAACCAAAAAAAAAAAACCCCCCAAACGGGAAAAAAAACAAAAGAAGGACGCCCAGGGAAGAAAAAAAACCAAAAAAAAAAACCGGGGGAGGAAAGGACAAATAAAACCGAAGAGAATAAAACGAGAAAGGGGAAAAGGGGGAGGAGGGAGGGAAATACCAAGAGGAGGGAGGGGGAGGGGAATAAACCAAACCGGGGGGGGAAATAGGGGAGAAGGGAATACAAGCAAAAAAAAACCCGGGGGGAAGGAGGGAGGGGGGGAGGGGGAGGAGAGAAATGGGGGGGGGGGAGGGAGAAAAAGGGAATACCAGGAAAGGGGGGGGAGAAGGGGAAGGGGGGTAGGGAGGGGACCACCTCTCAATAAGAAAATGCTCCTTAAATAAGAATACCACTCATTAAAAAGAATTACTGCGGAGTAAATAAGAATATGCTATTTGAAATAAGAATACCACTCCTTAACAAAGTAATACTGCTTTTAAAATAAGAAATATGCTCCTCTTAAATAAATATTGCTCCCTTAATAAGGGAAAAACCACATCTTAATAAGAAATACTGCCCCCTTCTTAAATAAGAATCCCGCTCCTTTAAAATAAAGCAGTCTGCTCCCTCTAAAACAAGAATAAATGTTCCTCTTAAATAAGTAAATGCTCCCTTAAATAAGATACAACTTACTTAAATTAAGATATCCGCTCCTTAAAATAAGATACCGCTCCTTAAATTAAGGAATTATGCTCCTTAAAATAACCCCACCAAGAAAAAATGTTCCTAAATAAGATAGAAAATGCTCTCTTAAATAAGAATTACCACTCCTTTTTAAAAAAGTATTTATCCAATTCCTTAAACAAGGAATAATGCTCCGTAACTAAATAAAAAATACCGCTGCTCCTTAAATACGGAATACCATCATAAATACAGAGGAGTACTACTATTAAAATAAGGGAATACTGCTCTTTAAATACGAATCCAATCCTTTAAACAAGGGAATACCAATTTTTAAAATAAGAATACTGCTCAATTAAATAAAGAAATTTCCTCCATAAAATAAGAAAAAAAGGTTTCTTAAATAAGAATACGCCCGTTTTAAATTAAGGATAATACCGCTCCTTAAATAGAATTCTGCTCCCCTTAAATAAAGATTACTGATCCTAATAAGATATACTGCCCCTCCTACTAAATAAGAATACTGCCCCTTCATAAAGGAATTTACTGCGATTATTTAAATAGGAATTCTGCTCCTTAAAAATAAGAATGTACCGCTCCTTCTTTATTTAAATAAGAATTCTGCTCCTTAACTAAGAGTACTGCTCCTTAAGTAAGGGAATACTTGGCCACTAAATCCAATATACTGCCTCTTACATAAGAAATTACCGCTCCTTCCCTAACGCTTACCGCCCCCCCCACCACACCAACCCCCACACCAGCCACCCCTCTCACCCTCCCCCTCCACACCTCCCACCGACTTCCTCCTCACCCCCCACACCCATCCCCGACCGCCCCCCACGCCTCCCCACCACCCACCCTAACCAAAAAACTTAAATGTATATTATATAGCTGTGTTTGTGTACAGCAAAATAAATGTATAGTATATAGCTGTGTGTATACATTAAAATAAATGTATGTTATATAGCAGTGTGTTTGTACAATAAAATCTGTATATTGTATGGCAGTGCGTGGGTGTCTCTGTGTGTATGTGTTTGTGTGTAAATAAAAAGGAAAACAATCATACACTAATAAATAATAAAGGAATAATAGTGTTATTGGTATCAGATCTCACACAGGTTGGATAGAATGGTGAGTGTCTATAATAACAGACAATTCAAAATATTATGAAATCTCTAGAACTCACTAAACCCATTTGTGTTTTATACTTTATATGGAGAATATCTAGATAAAAATAACACTAATAAACAGACCTTCAATAATAGAACAGAATACTCCCCATTGTTCTCTGCTATCAGAAAGATCTCCATCTCTATTGGTCAGTTCTGCATTGTATCTGCCCAATACTAAATATAGGACATTTTATGTGTATAATGTGTGTGTGTGTGTGTGTGTGTGTGTATAAAAATAAAAATAACCTTTTCTATTAATCTTTTTCAGGACATTTCCCAGAACATAACCCCAGTATATGATTTAGGGGGAGCTGATTGTACATTTCCCAAACAGGGTTGTGTGTTCATTGTCATTCTAACTTTAAACGTGATGTAATAGAATTACACAGCTCAGCTGGTTTTACCTTAATCCTGAAGAGGCTCAGGTTCCCTTGTACTGGTTAATCTTTAGATAATATCCAATAACAATGCTTAATGCGTCTAGAAATGTATAAGAAGTCGGATCCACCAACATTCATACAGACAGTTTAACGATCTCATTGTAAGAGCAATAAGTAGAATTACTAGATCATAATGAGAGTTCAATTAGACATAAGAAGTGCAGTTTCTAGAGTTAAAAATCCTCAAGTAGTAGGTGGTGCAAATGGTTATATAAACCCAAAGCTACAGATGGAGAAAGAAAGAAAGAAAGAAAGAAAGAAAGAAAGAAAGAAAGAAAGAAAGAAAGAAAGAAAGAAAGAAAGAAAGAAAGAAGAAAGAAAGAAAGAAAGAAAGAAAGAAAGAAAGAAAGAAAGAAAGACAGACAGACAGACAGACAGACAGACAGACAAGTAGGGTAAATATTAATAGGTAGACAGATAGATAGGTGATATGTGTAAATTCTTAATCATAATAGATTGTATTATCTATAGACACAACGAAAAACAAAGAATGGATACAATTATTAACAGCTGTTTTTATACAAACATACAACATTATGAACAAGAACATTATGAACTACCTGTAAAATGAACAAATAGTCTAATTTCTGGGACTGTTTCCTGAATTTGTGATCACACATTGCAATGTTTATGAAGTTTGCTTTGGTCCAATTTTCTGTGTAGATGCTATTGCCCTATATACCTCTCTGTGTAGCTGTCATTGCCATATTTACCCCTCTATGTAGATGTCATTGCCCTATATACCCCTCTATGTAGATACCCCTCTATGTAGATGTCATTGCCCTATATACCCCTCTATGTAGATGCCATTGCCCTATATACCCCTCCAAGTATTTGCCATTGCCCTATATACTTCTCTATGTAGATGCCATTGCCATATATACCCCTCCAAGTAGATGCCATTGCCCTATATACCCCTCTATGTAGATGCCATTGCCCTATATACCCCTCCAAGTAGATGCCATTGCCCTATATACCCCTCTATGTAGATGCCATTGCCCTATATACCCCTCCAAGTAGATGCCATTGCCCTATATACCCCTCTATGTAGATGTCATTGCCCTATATACCCCTCTATGTAGATGCCATTGCCCTATATACCTCTCTATGTAGATGCCATTGGCCTATATACCCCTCTATGTAGATGCCATTGCCCTATATAACCCTCCAAGTAGATGCCATTGCCCTATATACCCCTCTATGTAGATGCCATTGCCCTATATACCCCTCTATGTAGATGCCATTGCCCTATATACCCCTCCAAGTAGATGCCATTGCCCTATATACCCCTCTATGTAGATGCCATTGCCATATATACCTCTCTATGTAGATGCCCTTGCCCTATATACCCCTCCAAGTATTTGCCATTGCCCTATATACCTCTCTCTATGTAGATGCCATTGCCATATATACCCCTCCAAGTAGATGCCATTGCCCTATATACCCCTCTATGTAGATGCCATTGCCCTATATACCTCTCTATGTAGATGCCATTGCCTTATATACCCCTTTATGTAGATGGCATTGCCCTATATACCCCTCTATGTAGATGCCATTGCCCTATATACCCATCTATGTAGATGCTATTGCCCTATATACCACTCTATGTAGAGGCTATTGCCCTATATACCTCTCTATGTAGATGTCATTGCCCTATATACCCCTCTATGTTGATGCCATTGCCCTATATACCACTCTATGTAGAGGCTATTGCCCTATATACCCCTCTATGTAGATGCTATTGCCCTATATACCACTCTATGTAGAGGCTATTGCCCTATATACCTCTCTATGTAGATGTCATTGCCCTATATACCCCTCTATGTATATGCTATTGCCCTATATACCTCTCTATGTAGATCGTATTGCCCTATATACCTCTCTATGTAGATGCCATTGCCCTATATACCTTAACCATATATATTATAACCATACAGATTATAACCATATATATTATAACCTTACAGATTATAACCATATATATTATAACCATACAGATTATAACCATACTCTCTCGTAGATGCCATTTATCACTATGCTACCTCTCTATGTAGAATGCCATTGCCCTATACCCTCTCTATGTAGATGCCATTGCCCTATAACCCATTTATGTAGTGCTTGCCCTTTATACCTCTCTATTAATGCTATTGCCCTATATACCTCTCTATGTAGATGGCTATTGCCCTATATACAAAACCTCTATGAAGATGTCATTGTCCTATATACCTCTCTATGTTAGATGCTATTACCCTATTATCCCTCTATGTCGATGCCATTGCCCTATATAACCCCTCTATGTATATGCTATTGCCCTACCTCTCTGTTGTATATGCCATTGCCCTATATACCGCTCAGTAAATCTGTATTGCTGTTGACTTTGCATTTCCAGAGGACGTTGCAGAGCAGATCTAGCCTGGTAGATACCAGTGAGTGCTCTAGTAATTTACGTTTCTTTAACATTCTACATTTACAGTTCTAACTACGTTTCCCAGATCCCAATGTCCAGAGATATGTATAGTCATGTATTTTTTAATTCATATTAAAAGCAGGTTAATAATAAATATAAAAATACTAAATATACTTCCATATAACCAACATTGTTTAAGAAACCACCCATTCCATTAGCATTTTGCTTTCAGAATTTGTTTTAGGGCGCACAGCCTTCTATCACAAGGAGAAGGAACAGAGAGGGAGATCTTATATAGATATTATATATTATCAAATAGATATTATATAGATATTATATAGACATTAATAGATATATAGATATTACATAGATATTAATAGATATATATATTATATAGACATTATATATATATTTATATGATATTACATAGAATTACTAGATATTATATAGATATTAAATATATAATATTTTTATAGACATTATATAATATTACATAGATCATATATATTATAACTTAATCGTTATTAACTAGTGTTGTTTATACAGGTTCTGTGTATATTCTCCTTATATTAGAAGCACCTTGATCTTTGCAGGGAAATGCATTTCAATCTTATTTCTACATTTTGATATTTAAGACCATTCCAATCTATCATTTACTAACACCTGGTTGTAATGTGTAATCTCCAAGTCGGTACTTGTATTTAATCTGTGATTATTTAATGCATTGTGACCGTGTTACTTTAGATGTAACCCTTCTAGAAGCCTATAAAATAAATATTATCTCTACATTTCAGCCAGGGGGATTGATCAATCAAAGAAGTTTGTCACTGGCCTAAGAAAATATTGGTACAGATAGTGTAGATCTAACTAGACAGAAAAAAAGTATCTGCACAGCCTGTGTTTTATTTCAGCAATCAGGGCTGTTGGCTAATGTGGAGACAGATTTTCATGCTTGTACCAAGCTGACAGTATATACATTTTAGTGTTAGTCTGTTAGTGAATGTTCTTTATGGAATATGTGTTTTATGAATTAGAAAAATTTCACACAGTGTGATATACAGCTTGTTACTACAGGCTGAGATATGTAATAGTAACTCTAATAACCCCCCTGTGTTCTATATGTCCTATAATATTAATATAAAGGACACAGCGTGATCTATAGTTGTTACTACAGGCTGAGATATAATAGGTAGAACTCTATTAACCCTCCGTGTGTTCTATATCTCCTATAATATTAATATGAAGGACACAGTGAAATCTACAGCTTGTTACTACGGCTGAGATATATAGATAGTAACTCTATTAACCCTCCTGTGTTCTATGTTTCTATAATATTATATAAAAAAACTGTGTGATATACAGCTTGTACTACACACTGAGATATATAGATAGTATAGATAAACCCTCCCCGTGTACTATATGTTTCTATATTATTGTTATAAAGGGCACAGTGTGATCTACAGCTTGTTACTACAGAGTACAGACTGAGATATAAGATATTATAGTAAACCCTCCCTGTGTTCTATATGTTTTATAAATATTGTTATAAGGACACAGTGTGACTCCAGCTTGTTACTAACAGTAACAGACTGAGATATATAGATAGTAACCCTATTAACCCTCCCTGTGTTCTATATATCTCTATAATTTTAATATAAAGACACACTGTGATATACAGCTTGTTACTACAGGCTGAGATATTAGATAGTAACTCTAATAACCCTCCCTGTGTTATATTGTCTCTATAATATTAATATAAAGGACACAGCGTGATCTATAGCTTTTTACTACAGGCTGAGATATATAGGTGGAATATATCTCTATATATTATATAAAGGAACCAGTGTGACTACAGCTTGTTACTACAGGCTGAGATATGTAGATAGTATATAACTCTAATAACCCTCCCTCTATTTTTTTTTTATGTATTGTGTTCTATTTCTCTATATATTAATATAAAGGACACAGCGTGATCTATAGCTTACGTTACTACAGGCTGAGATATATAGTAGTAATATATCCTTAATATTAATATAAAGAACCAGTGTGATCTAACAGCTTGTTACTACAGCTGAGATATTATAGTAACTCTAATAACCCCCCTGTGTTCTATATGTTCTCTATAATATTAATATAAGGACACGCGTGATCTATAGCTTGTTACACAGGCTAGATATATAGGTAGTAACTCTATTAACCCTCCCTGTGTTCTATATATCTCTATAATATTAATAAGGACACAGTGAAATCTACAGCTTGTTAGTACAGGCTGAGATATATAGATGTAACTCTTATTACCCTCGGTTCTATGTTTCTATAATATTAATATAAGGACACACTTGTATATACAACTGTTACTACAGATACAGACTGAGATATAGATAGTAACTCTATAACCCTCCCTTTGTTCTATATGTTTCTATAATATTAATATAAAGGACACAGTGTAATATACAGCTTACTACATATATAGATTGAACTATTAACCGTCCTGATTTTCTTTATGCTTCCGTAATAAAATGTATAAGATACAGTGAGATCTACAGCTTGTTACTACAAACTGAGATATAAAAATGTATAACCCTCCTAAAGTTCTATATATCTCTATAATAATAATATAAAGGACACTGTGTGATATATAGCTTAATAGATAGATAGATAATAGATAGATAGATAATATATAGAATGATAGATAGATAGATAGTAAACTCTATTAACCCTCGTGTTCAATAGTACTATAATATTATAAAAGACACAGTAGTTCCTCTGTTATCTACCAAGATAATAACATCTTTTCTTTATTTCATGTTACACCAATCCTACAGAACACACTCACATGTAAAGTTTTGGTTTGTTTTGTTGATTGTTTTGGAATGTTTGCTTTATTTCAAATGCAGCTCTGTTGGAGGTTGGAAATATCCGTGTCTGTCTAGACTCTAATTAACATCCAGTTTTGTCTGCCATCTTTAACTTGACCTTGGCCTTCCACACAATTTCCAGGCAGAACAATAAAATCAGGAATGTTCAGGACACATGCCTGGCAGCAGAAAGAAATCAGGGTAGAGAGGTTTATGTGGGTTCTCTAATTCAATGTCAGCCCCCAGGACCTTGTTTTAGGTCAACGAACAATGAACAAGTTTACTGTGGTTCCTGGGGATGTATTTACAGTCACAACCAAAAAAAGAGACTGGGGTGTTCTCTTGTTTTTGGTTAGGGAATGACGGAGTGGGTATATCTATACATTTACTATATAGCATACAGCCACTTTATCAATGGATGTTTATAGTACTGGATCCTATACCCCAGGAAACTTTTTATTGAACTAACTGCGCATCCTTGGTACAGATTACTAAAAGTCTACAACTTTCACAAGTCTAGAGGAGATTGTACTGATTCAACATAGACTAATTAGTGATAGATTAGATAGATGATGAAGATAGATAGATAGATAGATATATGATAGATAGATAGATAGTAAGTAGATAGATAGATTGGAGAGATGATATATAGTCTTCGATAGATAGATAGATAGATAGATCGATAGCTGATAGATATATAGATAGATAGATACGATCGCTAATCTATAGATGTCGCTCGCTCGCTCGCTCGCTCGCTAGCTCCTCCTCGCGCGCCTGCTCGCTCGCTCGCTCGCTCGCTCGCCTCGCTCGCTCTCTCGCTCGCTCGCTCCGCGCGCCGCTGCTTCGCTCGCTCGCTCGCTCGCTCGCTCGCTCCAGCTCGCTCGCTCGCTCGCTCGCTCGCTGCTCGCTCGTCTCGCTCGCTCCTCCTCGCTCGCTCGCTGCTCGCTCCTCGCTCGCTCTGCTCCTGCCTCGCTCCTCGCTCGCTCGCCTCGCTCGCTCGCTCGCTCGCTCTCTCGCTCCTCGCTCCTCGCTCGCTGCTCGCTCGCTCGCTCCTGCGCTCGCTCGCTCGGTCGCCGCGCCCTGCTCGCTGCTCGCTCCTCGCTCGCTCGCTCGCTCCTCGCTCGCTCGCTCGCTCGCTCGCTCGCTCGCTTCTCGCTCGCTCGCTCGCTCCTCGCTCGCTCCGCTCGCTCGCTCGCTGCTCGCTCGCTCGCTCGCTTCGCTCGCTCGCTCGCTCTCTCGCTATCTCGCTCGCTCGCTCGCTCGCTCGCTCGCTCTCTCGCTCGCCTTCTCGTTAGCTCGCTCCCTGTGCGCTTCCCTTTCCTTCTTCCTTTTTGTTCCTGCTCCCTCCTTCTCTCCTTTCCCCCAGCCCATTATCCCCCCAGCTGAACCGTGCGTCTGGCCCAGTGTTCCGTTTTGTAAACTAATGTGTATCACTGCTGTGCATCTTATTTATACCCACAGAGATACAAAAACCACAAAGAGAAATGAATATGTGTGAATGGACAGAAAGCATAATATGTTAAACTGGGCATACTGATGTTTACATGTGCGATGTGGTTTACACAATAATTATTGAAAATTCTGATTACTTTGTGAGTGAGAGAAACAGAGAGAGAAAGAGAAGTGTGTTTAAAAAATGATATTGTTTGTTTCTAATAACCCATGGCTACAGAAATACTATGTGCATGTATTGCTGATTCAGTGCTAGTACCAGAATGTTTGTTAAGAATTATTTTGAAACTATAACCATCCAGATTATAACCATAAATATTATAACCATCCAGATTACAACCATACATATTACATCATATATATATATAACCATACAGATTATAACCATATATATTATAAACCATACAGATTATAACCATATATATTTAACCGTACATCTTACTCTAATAACCCTCCCTGTGTTCTATATGTCCCTATAATATTAATATAAAGGACCAGCGTGATCTATAGTTGTTACTACAAAGGCTGAGATATATAGGTAGTAACTCTATTAACCCTCCCTGTGTTCTATATATCTCTTAATATTTAATATGAAGGACACAGTGAAATCTACAGCTTGTTACTACAGGCTGAGATAATAGATAGTTAACTCTATTAACCCTCTGTGTTCTTGTTTCTATAATATTAATATAAAAAACACTGTGTGATATACAGCTTGTTACTACACACTGAGATATATAGATATAGATAAACCCTCCCCGTGTACTATATGTTTCTATATATTGTTATAAAGGGCACAGTGTGATTACAGCTTGTTACTACAGAGTACAGACTGAGAATAAAGATATTATAGATAAACCCTCCCTGTGTTCTATATGTTTTTATAATATTTTTATAAGGACACAGTGTGATCTACAGCTTGTTACACAGAGTACAGACTGAGATATATAGATAGTAACCCTATTAACCCCCCTGTGTTTTCTATAACTCTATAATTTAATATAAGGACACACTGTGATATACAGCTTGTTACTACAGGCGAGATATGTAGATAGTAACTCTATAACCCTCCCTGTGTTCTATATGTCTCTATATATTAATATAAAGGACACAGCGTGATCTATAGCTTGTTACTACAGGCTGAGATATATAGGTAGTAATATATCTCTATAATATTAATATAAAGGACACAGTGTGATCTCAGCTTGTTACTACAGGGAGATATGTAGATAGTAACTCTAATAACCCTCCTGTGTTCTATATGTCTCTATATATTAATATAAAGGACACAGCGTGATCTATAGCTGTTTCTACGGTGAGATATATAGGTAGTAACTCTATTACCCTCCCTGTGTTCTATATATCTCTATAATATTAATATGAAGGACACAGTGAAATCTACAGCTTGTTACTACAGGCTGAGATATATAGATAGTAACTCTATTAACCCTCCTGTGTTCTATGTTTCTATAATATTAATATAAAAAACACTGTGTGATATACAGCTTGTTACTACACACTGAGATATATAGATAGTATAAGATAAACCCTCCCCGTGTACTATATGTTTCTATATTATTGTTATAAAGGGCACAGTGTTGATCTACAGCTTGTTACTACAGAGTACAGACTGAGATATAAAGATATTATAGATAAAACCCTCCCTGTGTTCTATATGTTTTTATAATATTGTTATAAAGGACACAGTGTGATCTACAGCTTGTTACTACAGAGTACAGACTGAGATATATAGATAGTAACCCTATTAACCCTCCCTGTGTTCTATATATCTCTATAATTTTAATATAAAGGACACACTGTGATATACAGCTTGTTACTACAGGCTGAGATATGTAGATAGTAACTCTAATAACCCTCCCTGTGTTCTATATGTCTCTATAATATTAATATAAAGGACACAGCGTGATCTATAGCTTGTTACTACAGGCTGAGATATATAGGTAGTAATATACTCTATAATATTAATATAAAGGACACAGTGTGATCTACAGCTTGTTACTACAGGCTGAGATATGTAGATAGTAACTCTAATAACCCTCCCTGTGTTCTATATGTCTCTATAATATTAATATAAAGGACACAGCGTGATCTATAGCTTGTTACTACAGGCTGAGATATATAGGTAGTAATATATCTCTATACTATTAATATAAAGGACACAGTGTGATCTACAGCTTGTTACTACAGGCTGAGATATGTAGATAGTAACTCTAATAACCCTCCCTGTGTTCTATATGTCTCTATAATATTAATATAAAGGACACAGCGTGATCTATAGCTTGTTACTACAGGCTGAATATATAGGTAGTAACTCTATTAACCCTCCCTGTGTTCTATATATCTCTATAATATTAATATAAAGGACACAGTGAAATCTACAGCTTGTTAGTACAGGCTGAGATATATAGATAGTAACTCTATTAACCCTCGGTTCTATGTTTCTATAATATTAATATAAAGGACACAGTGTGATATACAACTTGTTACTACAGAGTACAGACTGAGATATATAGATAGTAACTCTATTAACCCTCCCTTTGTTCTATATGTTTCTATAATATTAATATAAAGGACACAGTGTAATATACAGCTTACTACATATATAGATTGTAACTATTAACCGTCCTGATTTTCTTTATGCTTCCGTAATAAAAATGTATAAGATACAGTGAGATCTACAGCTTGTTACTACAAACTGAGATATAAAAATGTATAACCCTCCTAAAGTTCTATATATCTCTTAATAATATATAGACACTGTGTGATATAATTATAGATGATAGATAGATAGATAGATGATCGATAGATAGATAGATGATAGATAGATAGATAGATAGTAGATAGATTATCTATCTATCTGTTATCTACCAAGATAATAACAATCTTTTCTTTATTTATGTTACACACAATCCTACAGAACACACTCACAATGTAAAGTTTTGGTTTGTTTGTTGATTGTTTTGGAATGTTGCTTTATTTCAAATGCAGCTCTGTTTGGAGGTTGGAATATACCGTGTCTGTCTAGACTCTATTAACATCCAGTTTGTCTGCATCTTTAACTTGACCTTGGCCTTCCACCATTTCTCAAGGCAGAACAATAAAAATCAGGAATGTTCAGGACACAATGCTGGCAGCAGAAAGAAATCAGGGGTAGAGAGGTTTTATGTGGGTTCTCTAATTCAATGTCCCCCCAGGACCTGTTTTAGGTCAACGAACAATGAACAAGTTTACTGTGGTTTCCTGGGGATGTGTTTACAGTCACAACCAGAAAAAGAGACTGGGGTGTTCTCTGTTTTTGGTTAGGGAATGACGGAGTGATGGTATAATCTATAACTTTACTATATAGCATACAGCCACTTTATCAATGGATGTAGATTACTGGATCCTAATACCCAGAAACTTTTTATTGAACTAACCACTGCATCTTGGTACAGATACTAAAAGTCTACAACTTTCACAAGTCTAGAGATGATTGATAACTGATTCAACACTAGATTAGATAGATATAGATAGATAGATAGATAGATAGATAGATATAGATAGATAGATAGATAGACTAGATAGATAGATAGATAGATAGATAGTAGAGAGAGATATAGATAGATAGATAGATAGATAGATAGATAGATAGATAGATAGATAGATAGATAGATAGATAGATGATAGATAGATAGATAGAAGTAGATAGATAGATAGATAGATAGATAGATAGATAGATGAATAGATAGATAGATAGACTAGAGAGGTAGTCGAGAGGTACTGTTAGTGTCTTGTGTGTAGGTTGTAGCTGGGTTGTTGTAGTTTGTCGATGTGTGTAGATGATGGAGATAGTAGATGATGTAGATAGATTAGGTAGATAGCTGATAGTGTGGTGTAGATGATCGATGTAGATGTGATAGATAGTGATAGATTAGTAGATGTGATGATGTGATATGTAGTAGATAGTGTTAGTAGATAGATTAGATAGATAGATAGATCGATAGATAGATAGATATATAGTTTAGTTAGATAGATATTGTGAGTTAATTAATTTAATTCTTAATGTTTGTTAGATGCTACCTAATTCTAATTTCCCAAGCCATTACCCCCAGCTGAACCGTGCGTCTGAGATACACAGTTGTCAGTTAAATGTAAAAACATAAATGTGTATCTGCTGTGACATTTATTACCCGCAGAGATACAAAAACACCACAGAGAAATGAATGTGTGAATGGACAGAAAAGCATTAATATGTTAAACTGGCAATACTGATGTTTACATGTGCGAGTGGTTTACACAATAATTATTGAAAATTCTGATTACTTTGTGAGTGAGAGAAACAGAGAGAGAAAGAGAGGTGTGTTTAAAAATGATATTGTAGGTTCTAATAACCCATGGCTACAGAAATACTGATGCATGTATTGCTGATTCAGTGCTAGTACCAGGAATGTCTGTTTTAAGAATTATTGAAACTATAACCATCCGATTATAACCATAAATATTATACCATCCAGATTACAACCATACTATTATAATCATATATATTATAAGCATACAGATTCTAACCATATATATTATAACCATACAGATTATAACCATATATATTATAACCTACAGATTATAACCATATATATTATAACCATACAGATTTAACCATATATAATATAACCACGATAACATACCATCAGATTATAACCATATATAACCATCCAGATTATTACATACAGACCATAACTGACGACAATAACATGCAGGTATAACAATAGGTCTGTAAGAATACAGATTATATGTATAAACATACGTATGTCACTAGAGCTCAGATTTAATTATGTTGTTTTTCTCCCCATGCTGTGATCCCTTTAGTAATGGATAGTAATCCCTGTATGTTAATAGATTCCCTGATCTGCCAGTTATTATCAGTCTTTGTGGACACTATGGGTACCATCCCTTTATCCTTTAGGAAAGTGTTTTTTTCTCTGGTCAGGCCAATTTCCTTGGTTTCTAGTCGTCTTGTTGTGCTGCAGTCTTCTTAGCTGGGAGGTCACGTGTCCCAGGCCAAGCTAGTTGTCTATTTGTAGTGTATCACGTGTTCACGACAGATTTCTTAATGACCAACCCGCCCTAGGACCTCCCCTCGACCTCCTCCCTTTTCCCTGTTACCCGCCTACTTTACGCTTAGCGCATGCTCCGCCTTTACACCCACAATCATGTAGAAGGAAATTAGGTGACTGACTGTCTTTTGGGGAGCGCTGAGTTTTTAAGAATCGCTGCCAGACAGTGACTTCCCCGGTCCTCCATCCACACTGGGCGGATACCCTTGGGATGTCCGTGTATGAACGAACCCGAATAAAGAATCTTAGGAAAATCCCCAGTTATGGAAGGACTGCGGGAACTTAGGGACTTTATCTCTCACCCCGCACTGGGCGTCACTCCGGGGCCATCGGGTCTCACCAAGGACCTGCTACACGGACATCACTCTCCAGAGGCTGCCAGACAGTGCACTGCTCCCGTCCTCCTCCTCCAGCGCCTCTCTCCCTTACCCTCCCTACCCGTTGGAAGTGGTTACTACGGCTGCAGGACTGTCCCAGTCCCACAGATGTTAATCTCCACCAGAAACCTTGTTCCTACCACCCCAGGGGAAAAGTACCCGACCCAGTAACCCTATACCCGGCGATGACTTCTCCTCCAGGGCCAAGGAATTTGCATTTACCCCAGTTTCCCCGGCTCCTACCAACTGTCCCCGGGTACCTGGACATGTCAGTGGTGCCGGGGATCAGCAGCCACCCAGAGCCCAGACAACCCGCACCCTCCTGTCTATGGAAGGTTATCACCAGCACTGGGCTTTGCCTAACGGTGGGACGGGCAAGTTTTACTGCTCCAAGACCAACGCGAGCATGTCGGTACTATGAAGCTCCGTTCCCAGGTAATCCAACCATAGACAATCCATGTGTGATATCCCGGGGGTGGTGTGTGGGGTCACTGGTTGGGTTGGACAGATGACACTCTACTATGGAGGGCCCTTTGTCTTCCTTCTCTGTCTGCGCGGTGAAGATCATTTTAATTGGTCGTCCAGTCTGTGTCAACACTGGAGGGTCGGGTTGGTCCTGGAGAAATGTCCTTATCTGAACACTTGCAATGAAATAGCATATCTCCCAGCATTGCAATACCTAAGGAGGTGTGGAATGCAGATTATTATTATTACTATATTAATTATTTTATCCATACATACTAGCCCTCTATGCTCAGTGTTCTATTTACTATTTTACTTGTAACACAGGAATGGAAGGTGAATGTGGCATTTGATTTAATGGAATGCTGGCACAATTAGCAGTCTATGAAGATTCTATATACAGAGCAGGAGAAATAATGGTGATATGTATTGGAGCTACTCAATGGGAAGGTATTTTTATTATTACATAGAATGGCTGGACATGACCTGAAGTACCTGGACATGACCTTGAAATACATATATTGAAATAAATACGTACAATACTTATCCATCTAGCATGTATTTAAATCTGTATATTTATCTATACATATCTACCATCCTCTATCTATCTATCTATCTTCTATCTATCTATCTATCGATCTATCATCTATCTATCATTTCATTACTATGTATTATATTAGTCATCTATCTATCTAATCTATCTATCTACATCTATCTATCATGTGTCAATCACATTGACTCTCTGAGCACTGTCATTGTCTATCTGTACATGATCTATCCCATATTGTTATGGTTGGTTTGGGTACTGTCTGTTTTTTTTTTTTAGAAGGTATTGGGAATATAATTGAATACTTTTCAATAAACCGAGCTAAAGTGCCTGCAATTATATCGCATCTAAAAACCTTATTGGCTTTAAGTAAAATAACATTATCATCTAACACACACTTGCTGCAACAAAATAATGACATTTGCTGTTCACTTCGCCTTTACATTGTGTTGCCTATATATTTGAGTGTATCTTTAAATCGATCGTGTGTGTGTACACAATCTCTACAGCACTCTAGAAGATCAGTGCGATCTATGTATCCACACACGTACATATACTCTCCTATACAGTAATTAGGTTATAGTAGTATAGACAGTACACTCCATTGAATATCATGTAATATGACTTTACACTTCCTGTGCTCATTTCATTAAAATACAATTAAATACATTTAGTATAATCTGAGTCTTGTTGAAATCCATTGTGAATTTCTGTGTAATTTGTTCACTCCGAATGGGGATTCCATACATGACAATCTACACTCGAAACAATCTGACTGTTCATTTAGGTCTGTGTAGGTTTATTTCTGTATTTATAAGTTGAATTGCCATGCACATTGTATTTAGAGTAGATATCTGACTATTCAGTACATGGAAATGTAAAGAAACTGCAGTGACCCCATAGACAGAGAAAAGCAATTATAATGTAATAAATACACAGCGAATACCCTGTATAAAATGTTTATAACATATGGTCCATACATTCACCTTACTGCTAACCTATAACAAATCTATTAACATAGAACTAGAATAATAATAATGTAATAAATACACAATGATACCTATATAACAGTTTAAACATATGGATCATACATTCCCCTTACTGCTAAACTATAACAAATCTATTAACTGACATAGAATAATAATAATGTATAATACAGCAGCGATACCCCTAAATAGCATGTTTATAAAATGGTCCATACATTCTCCTTTCTGCTAAACTATACAAATCTATTTACCTAACATAGAATAATAATAATAATGTAATAAATTCACAGCAAACCCTATAATAACATGTTTTAAACATATGGTCCAATATGTCTCCTTACTGCTAAACTATAGCAAATCTATTAACATAACATATAATAATAATGTAATAAATACACAGCGATCACCTAAATAACATGTTTATAAACTATGGTCCATACATTCCCTTTCTGATAAACTATACAAATCTATTTACATGACATAGAATAATATA
This sequence comes from Hymenochirus boettgeri, assembly GCA_019447015.1. NCBI lineage: Eukaryota > Metazoa > Chordata > Amphibia > Anura > Pipidae > Hymenochirus > Hymenochirus boettgeri. Next base: position 283,074,110 of record CM033470.1, on the reverse strand, counting down.
ATGTAATAAATTAACAGCGATACCCTATATAACATGTTTATAACATATGGTCCATACATTCTCCTTTCTGCTAAACTATACAATCTATTTACATAGACATAGAATAATAATATGTAATAAATTCACAGCGATACCCTATATAACATGTTTATAACATATGGTCCAATATAGTCTCCTTACTGCTAACTATAACAAATCTATTTACATAGACATATCTGTTTATTAAGTTAGATCAACGGACTTAAAAGTATACATAGACATAGAATATAATATTGTAATAAATTCACAATGATACCATATATAACATGTTTATAACATATGGTCCAATATAGTCTTCTTACTGCAAACTATAGCAAATCTATTTACAATAGACATAGATAAATAATAATGTAATAAATACACAGCAAATTACCATGTTTATAACATATGGTCCAATACATTTCCCTACTGCTAAACTATAAGAAATCTTTTTACAGTTATAGTCTGTGAATTGTTAATATTCCAATTTATCAAGTCTATTCTAGGCAATTTTCCTACCTCCTAATAGCTCGAATTATGATTGAAACCCAACAACTTATCAGAATGTTAATAAACCCAGCAGCCTTTTTACATTTACTTTGTCATATTTCTACTAATAGTCTCACCTATAATTGTCAGGGCACATGGCAATTGCTAACGTTCCTATAATAAAATGATATAATAGTATATCTTATATATTCTTAATAGTAAAAATATATATATGATACATAGGACAACATTTATATTATGTGTATATAAAAAAAATTGTATGTGTAATATAATTGTATATAATATCTAGTTTATATATAACAGTAATATATTCAATAATATATAACATAACTAAGATATAATATAAGTAACATTGTGTGTTATATACTTTCCAAGTGATATACACATATGTGCTTTAATATTTAAAAATACTGTAATATAACACATAATACTGTGATAATAGATCATGTATATATTATAATGTATAATGTAATATATATTCTGTATATAAAGTGCATAAAATATTAATACTGTATAATGAATAATAAAATATAGATAATATAAAGTATGCTTTGTATAATACGAATATATAGTATGGTATATATAATAATAATACTATAATTGTTGATAACAAACCATCTCCCTATTTGTGTCCCCATCACTGCAGATTGTGGTCCTCTGCAGCCAGAAGTGAGCAACTACCGCAGAGGGCAGGAAAAACGAGTTCCCTACAAAGATCCAACTGAAGGAACTGGAGAAGGAATATGCAGCCAGCAGTTCATTCCAAAGAGAAAAAAGAGGATTTCCACTGCCACCAGCCTGTCTGAACGTCAGGTCACTATATGGTTCCAAAATCGAAGGGTCAAGAGAAAAAAGTCTTAACGAATGTAAACCTCCCCACCTGCATAACACCTGACAGTAAAGGACCCCACAACCCCTTCCCACATATTGACAGTTATTTATCTCATTCCCATCTATAGGACAATACAAACTTATCCAGGAGATATTTAATAGAGACATGGAACAGTGACCCACTTACAGTTTTAACCTGCTGGTTCGGCTCCTACTATGGCAAATGTGAATATTAAGGACCCTGATGGAGTCTAAGGTAGAATCATCTTTTATCAATCAGAACACAGACTTTGGGGTATGAATCTGACATGTCGTGGGAAGTCACTGCCGTATAGAACCTGTGTATGTGTCTTACAATTCCTCAAAGTCTTCACCAATCGTCTATGTATATAATGTACTGTACGTTCTGAGGTGCATATGTAACATACTGTATGGTGTATGTAATACATCCATGCAATTAATATATCCACTTAACATCACTGTAATCCCAATCAGCTCGTACAGTTGCACTTAACTCCTGGAGCACCAGAGGAGTAGCACACACAATCACACACACTAAAATGCACATCACATGTACACACAATGTGCATTCAAGCCTGTTCTGTTGTAGAACACACATCAGCAACCTCTCTAAAAACTCTAATGATTTTTAGTTCCAAGCTCATTCTGTGGCTAACAGAAAAAAAAAAAAAACAAAGCATCAATATATTTTTTATTTTTATGATAACTATTATTATTTGCTTTTAAAACATCAGTATTTTAATTATGTGTATATATATATAATATAATATATATATATATATATATATATATATATATACATCCTCCAGCAATCAACAATATGTGGTGCTGAAATATTGTTGAATTTATTATGACACTATTGGGGGATTAATGTTTGTTTCAGTCACATTGATTGGACCTTACCCTAAACATATGCTATTGGTTGATTTTTTTTTTACTTTTTTGTGAACTATAACCATTACAGTCATTAACACTGCTATATTTTCCAGACAAGCAGGATTTCCATAAAGTATGCTGTATACACCTCGTTTTTCTTATTTTTTTTTTTTTTTTTGTGTCGTGTAATGTATAGTATTTGTGGTGTCTTATATAATATGTTTGGATAAGATTCATTTCTTGAATAAAATATCATTTGGTCTCATGAAAAACGTGCTTAATGATCCAAAGGCTACATTGGGGATTTCAATAGACTAAAATCTTTTAAAGGACTTGAATAGAAACATTTAGTTAGAAAATATAATGTAAGCGTATATTTATGGCTTAACGTTTGCACGCATAATAAAATTATGCTGTTAGACTAATGGTTTGTGTAGTTTTCCTCTATTGCTTATGGAGATTTCGCTAGTAAATAACTGCTTTATATCAGACCACAGAATAAATGATGTTTGTTCATATAACATAAAGCTTGATTTCAATATTACCTGAGGGTCTCAAACGTTTAATGACAGAATGTGGCTTTTTAGTTGGATTTTCAAATTAAGAGGTATACTGAATCCATGTTCCCTCTAAGTTAAAATCATCTGTGTGCGCAGAAATGTATTTCTGTGCGCATACAAATAAAATTGTATGCGTTAATACTGCAGCACTTACATTCCTCCAGATTTTTGGCGTGCACACTGAACCTGTGTGCGCACGCACGAGCCCACAGCTTAGAGGGAACAGTGTACTGAATGATTTCATGTTTTAATATAGAGCAAATGAATAATAGTATCAGGGACAGTTCAGGTATTGTTCTAGAACCAGCAGTATAACCAAGCGAACAATACAAGGGGCGCTTGTACGACTAGTCAACAATAATCTTCTTCAATAAGTGGCTGGTATTCTTAAAGTTCCCCTTCCTATAGCTGTGGGCTTATTCTGCTGATTCTTTGATTTTCATTTGTAGAAGAGCACAGTAAAAAAAAAAACAAGGTGTTTGTTTGGTGGAGATTTCAGGATATTTTGCAATCTAGATAGTAGCACATTTTTAATTATTTTGCAAAATTGCTGAAGTTAATTGCTGGCATTATTGAGTTAATATTAATTGATTTTCAGAGGGAAAAGATTTGGTAAAGAATTTTGTACATATCAAGCGGTAATTGTGCAAATTGATGAATCAGCTGCATACTTGATTTATGTGTAATCACTTAGAATCCTGTACCTGTCTTCACACCCTGAGACATTGCAAGTCATTGACTAATCCAGAATATAAAGCCTATATGTTTTAGGCTATGGCACTAAATTGCGCATGCAATCACGAGCATTATCGCTTGTGCGATTCTTGTGCAGTTTTCTTTGCGCGTGTGTTTTGCGTGTGCGATTTTGCCGGTTTCCATTATGGCAGTTATGCAACGCATGCGTTAACGCACCAAAAATGGTGAACGCATGCGTTGCCAAAACGAAACGGAAAATCCCCGCGATTTCCCATGTCATGCGATTGTGCATCTGTTTCCATTTTGGTAAACTCATGAGCGCAAAACGCGTGCGCAAACGATTAAAAAAACTCGTAATTGTGGCCTAGCCCTAAAGGGATACCAAAAAGATCCCAATGAAATGTTAATATTGGCCCATTGGTGCCATGGAGGGAGCGTAAAATAAATCGGGCAAATCTAAACTTTCACCTACTTTCTGCTCAAACTCAAAAAACAATAAGTTTTGCAAAATAAACTTTGTCATTTGTGGGATGAGTTGAGAGTTGCAGTTTATAAACAACACTGGGGTAGCAGTTTGGATATCCCTGACTGAGTATGTAAAAAAAAATATTTTTATATATATATAGTAAATATAAAGAGCCCTACTGAGGCCCAAGAGACCAGGGGAACCTCTGGTCTTCCCTAAATTCCCACTGTGGTGCCTAGGGTGGGCAATATCTGATACAATCGTTGGCATAGATGATATCATATTATCATTTTAATTGAAGATACTTGCTCCTCGCCACTAAATATACAAAGTAGTAAATGGATATCTGGTTAAAACTGTTTTTCATGACACATTAGGAACCTGATGTTTTATTCGTGTTTTGATTACGGCTCCATCTACCGACAATAAAACTGGCAACAAAATAATATAATCAGAATCCTGTCAGATCCCATGTAAATTATATTTGGATAGAAAATGTAAACCTGGCAAACACTAAACATGGGAACCGTGAAACAGATATCATCATAGCAGAGACCACAAAATACTTTTTTGTATACTTTACCATCACAATTTTTTTTGTTGCTGTTACTTCTCTCAGGATTGTCACTGTGGGTTGTAGATGATGTAATTCATACCCTACAAAAATAAACAGAATAATTATTTGCTTTACAGAGGGAATTTCCTTTTTGCTCCGACTAGAAAGTAACTGGAAACATTTGTGTGCATGTGAGTCAAACGAACTTTAGGGTAAAATGTCCTGAGCTATTATCTTTCACACGCGATCAAATACTTAGTACTAGGCCAGGAAATGGCCAGAACAACCTCACAAGCCACATTGCCTGCCACGTGAGAAATTCTACTGAAGCACAAATCTATATGGCTGCCCATACATCAGAGAACATCTAGAATAGGGGTTTGCACCTTTTTCCTGTGCTATGTAAGGTTCTCTTAATATTAGCCTACAGGGGCATAACTACCAGGGAGCAGACCTGCAGGGGTCCCCCATCTTCTTATTTTCCCTATAAAAGTACAGACGCCTCCTCCACTGTAGATAAAGTTAGAGGGGGGGCCCTATCAAAGATTTGCTGGGGGGCTCAGTGGTTTTAGTTATGTCACTGGCCATTAGACACTGTGCCATAAACCCAACCTTGGCACACACCCTTTTCTTTTAGTGTATGAGATTAGTATTTTTTACAAAGTTCTCAATGTGCAGCATGAATACACTGGTCTTCTCCGAGCCTTGTAGTAATTATTGCTGTAGGCACCCAAACTATTTACCTTTCATCCTCTCTGATACCAGTGTGGCTCTATTATGTAGGACAATCGGCTGTTCAAATTTTTCCTGATGTATAAATAAAACACAAATTATAAAAGTCAAATGTATGATTAGTTTCATAGTAAGATTCACTTAAATATCAGCTTATCGTCTTTATACCGAGCCACATACTGGGTGTTTACACCGTGAGAGCAGAGCAGGGTTTTATATGGACATATTGGCGATTATATCTTGGTAGAATGTGTCTCACTAGGGCCAGTCTAATATTTATTATTATGCCACACTTATTCATTTATTTTTTACACACATTTAATATTTATAATATTAAGTTAGACAGACAGATATACATTTATAGAAATAGATAAGATAGATAATGTTAGATCGATAGAGAGAGAAGTAGATTATATGTGATATTACATTTTAATTATTAATGTTTGCTAGATTCTGTTGTTAATGTGTATGGAATCTTTTTCTTGCCATTTCCCTTTTATTTACACATTTCAACAATATTTATAAGATGAATAGATGATAGATAGATAGATAGATAGATAGATAGATAGATAGATTGATAGATAGATTGATAGATAGATAGATAGATAGATAGATGAAATAAGAAGTAATAGAATAGATAGATAGATAGATAGATAGATAGATAGATATTAGATAGTATAGATAGATAGATGATACAGTATAGCTAGATGCCTGTGCATAGAAGCAGACAGACAGCCACAGACAGACAGACAGCCGATACAAGAAGAAGATAGATAGATAGATATAGATAGCGATAGATTAGTAGTAGATTGCAGTAGACAGATGTGATAGCTAGATTATAGATCGTAGACTGATGAAGTGCAAGTGTAAGTCGTAGTGATAGATAGCATAGATAGATAGACTGAAAGATAGATACACAGATAGGTGATAGTTAGATGGATGATAGAAACACTGATATTATAGAACACAGATATTGATAGATAGAAGATAGATAGATAGTAGATAGATAGATAGATAGATAGACTGAAAGATAGATACCACAGATAGGTGATAGCTAGATGGATTGATAGAAACACTGATATGTAGATAGAAACACAGATATGTGATAGATGATAGAAAGATAGATAGATAGATAGATAGATAGAAGAAAGAAATAAAGTCCAGAAACTAACTATATACCAGGCACTGATAGAGAACAAAACTGGCCCCCTACCTGAGAAATATCAAAACCCTAAAGAGTTACAAGTCCTGGTCTCTACAGACCGAGGGTCCACAGCCTAGAATATCAAGTCTGGCTGAAACAGACAAACTATAACCAGAGAGAAGACTGTGCCGGCATGGTGACCAGGAACCTTAGAAATGAGACCCACTTCTTCTACACTGCCCCAAATACAAAGCAATACAGGACCCCCATTTCAGTTGCTGTCGGACTTTATCCCAGAAATACCCCCTGTGCGGGGTTAATACCACTGAGTCAGTGATTGCTGTGAACATTTATAAAATTTTTGGTCTGGTTTGGCAAACACCCAGTGGCTCATTTTCCCGCAAATCTTGTGTTTACTGGAGTTTTTTTTAGGTGTTAATGTTTTAACTTTATAGCTAGTCCTTACAAAGTCAGTAATTACTGCTTTTTTCACAAAGGACATAGACAGGTTTTTGAAGGGATACAAAAACTATTGAAATGATACCACCTGGAGGCGATTTTATGTCAGCAATTACCTTCTTCAGTGTATTGTTCACAGCAATGCACAATGGAATTCCAGGAAGTTTTACTGTTATATTCTCTTACCAGCTGTTTCCTTATTTCCCCCTCTCTAAGAAGAAACCTTCGCCCCTTACCTTAAACTTCTCTGCCTTCCCCATTCCCAGCGCTGTAGGTGATTTCATAGAAGTCATATATTGACCAGTACAATATGGCATTTCCTAGTTATGGATGAGCTGAGGCCTGGCATACCTCAGATTATAGTGGCTGAACAGAGTTTGGTAAGAGGAGATGCAGCTAGGACACATGGGAGAGAATAAAAAATAAAAAAAAAGCCAAGTATTTTTTACAATGATGGAATTGGTTTTATAACTGACAAAGAATAATGCTACAAAGCATGTATAACATGTACAGGGTCTAATGTTCTGAATGATAAAACACTGCATTCTGTAAGTCTGTGTCTTTGTTGTTCCATGGAGCTCCTTTTGTTACCATTGTATGCACTTTGTGTGATAACAGTGATGGCGCACTTTCTAGTGTGGTTCCTGAGTTAGCGGTATTGTAAACAGGGACCATACTAGTGGAGAGTGCACTTGTGTGAGCACCCCAGCATGGTTTATTCCTAGTACTCCCCCAAACCCTCCCCTTGCCAAGAAACCTGATTTATGCCAAGATCATCCGGGGTTGGGGTTGCCCTATAGGTGAGTCCCCCTGTAAGACCACATGGGCCTCATAGCCCTATAGTTTTTTCTAAATGATTAAACTGGACGAACTGGAAATATCTGTTAATTAATCAAACGTTGAACTCAAATATCTAATCCCTAGAGCTCTGTATTGTTATAGCCAGCAGAACTACTAAAATTCCTTCAATCAAACCCAACCCTCAATTTGACATTTTCTATCCTGAATTTTGTTTTTAGCTATAAAAAATCCATATCAAACCCCAACAGGTTTGTTCACCCCCTACTGGTCAGTGGGGGTCCCATGCAACCCTTTTATTTGGTTGAGGTGTCATTACAATTAATTAATCCTGATGTTTTCTATAAATTCATACTTAAAGATACCTGTGTTTTATTACACATTACTCATTACATTTAATTTATTCTGCAGGTCCTGCAGCCCAGCTCATCCCTCTCACCCCTGCCATACTGTCATGTAACTACTGGATGACCCGCCTCTGACCTCTCTGTAATCAAGACTGAGCGTAAAAATCCCGATTGTTTCCAGGTATATAAGCACCTGCAGAAATCAGGAAAATGACATAAAAGGCGGAATTGCAGGTGATTTCTCTACAATGCTGCCAAATACAGACGTGAGGATTAGGAATGATGACTAATTTTAATATTTAATGAATCTATAGTAAATCCCCCTGATATTTAAAATATTCCTGGTAGCTAAGCTGAGCAAGAGAACCTGCTGAACAACCATTTTCAGAGCAGGATTATCCACAAGTAATGCAGACACCTGCATAGGGCCATTTACAAAACAGAAACAATATTAGCCCAGCTAGTCAGTCCTGCCTAAGGCAGCTATACACATGGCCAATATCTGACATATCCGTTCGATCTGGCAGGATATTCTGAAATCGGCAAGGTATAAGGTCGACAACGACCAACCACAATGAAGACGAAATCCCGGCATCTGCATCATTGTCGTCGGGCCGATGGAAAATTTCCATCAGTCGTTTCCACTTCTAGAGAGCTGATACGATGATATTGCCTATTTGTGTATGGCCAAGTGATCCCCTTACTGCCATTCATTGCATGTTGTTGGCACACATGCCATTGTAATGGTATTTTAAAAATGATTGGAAAATTCCCTTCTATAGTTTTTTCTCCAAAGTGTTATATTTATTGTTTCACTAACTTCCCCTAACAAAGACAGGTATATATATTTTATATATATTAAAGTGTAGCAAGAACATTCATTTCATTTTCTTTATAGCCTAATAAACAGCTCCTCCCAGTGGTCACAAATAACCCTTTTTCCCCTATTAGCGTAATGCAACATCAGCTCCCATTCACACAAAACTTTTGAATAATCAGTAAATAAATCACTGACATAGGAAAGCTAAGGATAAAAAATAATGTTAAATGTAAAGTTATCTTTCCATACACCAAAGTAACAAAGCAACCCCTAAAGGCCAGTTACTAAGAGTACAACACTCTACGAGAGGAGTAACTGGTACTTAGGGGAGATAAAAGAACTGTGGATAGAACAGACAGGAGAAAGAAGGAAACAGGGGTATTCATAAAAAATAAAAGAAAAATAATAAAGAAATGGGTAAATTAACAAACCATATTGAAATATAATTGTTATTTGTTCTTTCCCCGCACCCATACAAGTGAACAAAGGGTAAAATGTTGAAATAAATGGGCACATTATATAGATAAAATGGGCACACCATATAAGATAATAAATATGGTAATTGTTGTCTGAACATTCCTGAACACAATCTAATCCGTCCAGGGTCTGCCAACGTTGTTATCAGCCTGTCTTTCCAGGTACTAAAATTACTGCCGAGGGTCTATTAATCCTCCATTCTCCAATGCAAGCTTTCCATTAAAGAGTGTTTATTTTTAAATTCCCTTAAAACATATCATTAATATAAATGATTTTCTTCTTTACAGATATTCCTCTGTTGCTGTAAAAATGGACTTAATGCAGCACAACATTTGGAAATGTGTTACTTAAAGGTAAGTAACCGGAGAATTGTGTATCTATATTACAGTATCTATATTTCTTATATAGATGTATTTTTAGATGTGTTATATTTCTGGAATGTGTGTATTTTCAGGATCTGATGATTGCGAAACGAGGAGATACAGTGTCGGACTGCCTGGGGTTACAGGGGAATCCCCAGTGGGCCCACAGCCCAAGAAAACAGAGAAAACAGCTAAATTTAAATACAGAGCCAAAGGGACAGTAAGAAATGCATACATAAAGCAATAGGGTCATTAGGAGTAAGACAGACGATTAAATAAGTGATAATGGAGATTGAACGTAGGTGGCTCCTAAACCATCCTAGTGGGCCCCTGTCTGAGATTTCCTGGTGAGCCCCAACAGTCCATCCTTTCACTGGATTATAAATATATAAACATTTAATGCTAGTTTCCCTAAGCAGGGGTGTCCCTAGGGTTTTTGGCACCTGAAAAAACTTTCCATGGTTGCTTCAGGCGGCGGGTGTGTGGGGTGTGGCTTCTTTCTTGGTGTTGCTAAAAGTTTTGATAATTTTGTATTTTGAAAACAGTTTATTTATACAGTTCTCCATTGTTAATACATAAAATCCATATGTTGGTGCAATTGCACATTGTTTTAAAAATTCCAACCATACTTTCTCTAGAAAAAAAGATGTTGGCCAAAATATTTGTAAGCCTGCACCACGCCAAGGTAAACTCTTCAACAGGGCCCTAACAAACCTGACTATTTTAATCTAACCTTATGAAATTCCTTTTAGCAAATACAACACATCCTTAGAGAAAGAAAATATTAAAAAAACATCTGCAACAAAGTCATGGTTGGTAGAGCAACCGGGGAAATCTGTAGTCCCCATCATATATGTTATGTAAGCAAATTTATTAAGAGTCATTTAGTTCAATCTTTTGGTCAAAACCTTTTAATACCATGAACAAAAACTACTTAGAAACGATTGATCACACCTAAAATGTTCTAAACAGTAAAAATGTATCTTACTATATACTTACAAAGCAACTGTTAAAATATTAAATTAAAATCCATTCGTATCTGGTGCTGTCTTCTCTTTTGTTCAGCATGATGCATCAAGTTGTACTGTGGCCTGCACACAAGATGGGCCTTGCCTGTGCACACACACACACCTTCTAGGCCTCCTTTCCAGTCTCTCTTCTCAAGGATTCCTGTCCTATTTTCCTCTTCTAAACTCTTCCAGGCTTTCTGTCCTTCCTTCCATCCTCTATGTTTCATTGTTTCTCAAGCAAGGTTGTAGTAGAGAGACACACTACTTACACACAAAACATACAACGTTTCAAGACTCTAGGTCTCTTCCTCAGGTATAACTGGTAACATGGGCCAAACACATTTATACCCTAAATGAATTCATCACTCTAATAGTGTTCTCCTCTCTACACACCTTTCTGGTTTATGTAGCCCTGGAAGTAGAGGGGTTGAGAGGATTTGCATCTACCAACTTGTCATATATTAGCCAGAGCAGTGTGCTACAGTACATCTGGAACTTTGCAGATTTATTGTTTCATCCCGTTAAACTCGGGTCGTGTAAGTGACGTAACACTTACGCGACTGGAGCTCAATGGACACAATCAGCCGGAGAGACGCAGAGGAGCCACCCAAGGTAAAGCCCTGCAACGCAAAAAAAAAAACCAAACAGATCAAAGACTGCCGCCTTTGTGCAATCCTAGAGGGCACCCATAAGCAATCTTTTCAGATGCTTTATGGTAGGACCGCCCTGTCCCCCCGAGACTAAAATAGTTTTGAGGGTTCAACAAAAATAGAAAGGTGGAAACACTGGTAATAGTTTGTACATTGTTGAAATTTTATTCTGTGTTTCTTCTTATGGTAGACAATGTTGGCATTAACAGTGATCAGATAGATTCAAATAATTGGGGACAAACAGTTGAGATTTAGTTAGCTGTGGAGTTTTTGTTCAGATAGCAGTTCTGTGGAAGTTCCAAAAATCCAATTGTAAATTTTCAATTTATGAAGACATTTTTTATCTTCCAATAGAAATTTTCTGTTTTTTTTATAGAGATTTTCAATTTCCAAATGGTATTTTCAGTTTTTGATTTCAATAAAAAGTCTGAGTTTTAACAATAAAAACAAAAACAAAAAAACCGTTGGATCCACAGATTTTGGAAAACTGGCTGTTCTGAATGAACTGGGATCCATCACTATTCCTGTCTATGTAACAGTTTGTTACAATCACGTAAATGGGATTTGCTGAGGAATTTTAAGATTAAAGATAGGGGAGAAACCACTTAAAAACTAAAGGGGGAGGATAAATTACTTTAATTTTGTCCGTAAGATAGCAAATATAGGAAATACTACAGGACACCATTTAAAATGATTAATGTTAACTTACTCTCCAACACCATTCAATATGGAGATTTGCCTCTATGAAACCAGAAATCTTTCACTATGGCAATAGTAGCACGCCTTCAAGCATTGGGATCATGGGTGTATGTTTTTCCCCCAGAAAGAGGAAAGCTCTCCAATATCTGCCCAGCAGATAGGAAAGTGAGCCATGGTGTTGGAGTGTGTTAATTGTAGAGACTTGTGCTGGCCATATACTTTGCTTATAGTACATTGATTCTTGTTTTGATCCGACCCCGAAGGTCAAATTTCTAGTATTCAGACCAGAAGTGGTCTCCAACCTTGCGACATTCCGCAGCGCTTCCCAGGTGATTATGCTTTGCTATTGTCATTACTCCTGTAGCAGGAACGTCGGAGGTACGTCTAATAAATTTAAACTTTCATTCTTTTATTACACCATGGGAGCTGAGGACACAGCTGCACCACCCTCAGGATCATTGTGCAATTTCTAGGTGGCTTTAGTGTCAACAAACGTTTTTAAAACAAGATTGTTCATTACCAAATAAACTGAATCTTTAGCTACCACAAATTCCATCCAACTAATTTCTTATTCATGTTTGTTACATCCCGCTCCATAGATTCCATTTTTCTAACCAAAATGACCACTTTCCATTAATGTGCATTGGTCATTTTGTATAAATTCTTTTGGGCTGGGCCTGATTGTTACTTCCTGTGAGGTAAATGTTTCAGAAGGAATTGGCCACTTACTGTTAGACGGATATCTAAGCGCCATTTTATACTGAGAGACATTCTTTTAATACGAAGGTTTTGATTACAGGGTAATTATCATGGCAGAAACATGTTTAGCAAGTACAAATAAAGCCTGGATCAATAGAGACTTGTCTTCTACATAAATCTATGGCTAGGTACACACAGGGCAATATTTCTACCAGACCAACTGATTTTCCCACCAGTACAGTCTATCTTGGTGTTTCTTCACCCAAATCAAAAGAAAGTTCAATTAGACGTGTGGCAATTTTGTCTGATCAATGTGATTTACTGTGGGCCGCACAGTCACCCAATGTCGAACTAACACTGTGGCTATTTTCAGCACTACCACAATATTTGTCACAACTATGCCAACTGTTTGTTATGTCAGGTATATCATTGAACTATCCCCTGCGTGTACCTTATTGACTGCATGGAGGGATTTCCTCCATACTGGAGGCAATAATTATGCTTTTAATATCTGGTTTAATAATACATTTAATAATGTGCTGAATATACCATTTGGTTAGGGCCGGAAACTAACATGTAAACAGAGTTGATAGCCAATCAGATGTTAGCTTTCAAATGATAAATAATATCTGATTGGATTAATATTCTATTAGCACCATTTTTACACCACCAACTGTGAAAAACAGACTTTTAAACAAGGTGCATTTAAAACTAACACCATAAATAAGCCAGGTATACAACCCCCCTCCTGGTGTTCCAGGAGTCTCCTGGATACTGGGGTGGTCCTCCCTCAGATATGTAGATAGTAACTCTAATAACCCTCCCTGTGTTCTATATGTCCCTATAATATTAATATAAAGGACACAGCGTGATCTATAGTTGTTACTACAGGCTGAGATATATAGGTAGTAACTCTATTAAACCCTCCTGTGTTCTATGTTTCTATAATATTATATAAAAACACTGTGTGATATACAGCTTGTTACTACACACTGAGATATATAGATAGTATAGATAAACCCCTCCCGTGTACTATATGTTTCTATATTATTGTTATAAAGGGCACAGTGTGATCTACAGCTTGTTACTACAGAGTACAGACTGAGATATAAAGATATTATAGATAAACCCTCCCTGTGTTCTATATGTTTTTATAATATTGTTATAAAGGACACAGTGTGATCTACAGCTTGTTACTACAGAGTACAGACTGAGATATACAGTAATGTAGTAGGAGAGGAGGAGCCTAGGAGATGAGGAGAGTAGGAGACTAGGAAAGTAGGAGACTGAGAATAGGAAGAAGGGTGACAAGGAGAGTAGATTTTTTTGCACATACAGTGATTCTTTCGCATTCTAGGGGATTCACACATAGAATGAAATGTCCCCATTCAGAGTTACCTGGATCCATGATAGTTAGACCCAGGGGTGTCTCTCTAATGAGGCAATTGAGCAAAAGCTCAGGGCAGCACCCCTGATAAACATCAGAGTAGGGCGGCAGGCAGAGCTCACTTTAATTTTGTACCACAATTATGGTATGGATAAAGGTCTTTTTGAGGAATTGTATAAATAACCGCTGTGATGTGCAGTTTAAAAAGACCAAATGTTTAACCACACCCTTCCTTGAAGCCACACACACCTAACAGTGGTTTTGCATTGGTGCATTCATGGCGCCTAGTGGTACATACAGGCAGCATTCAAAAGTTGGCTCAGGTGGCAAAAACCCAGAGACGCCCTGGTTAGACCCCCAGTACACCCATATTCTCTATCTACGTCACAGTCCCATGGTACACACATGGAAGGATTATTCATCCTGACTGACCATTCTGCACTTCGACGGTTTGCCAGACTACACGGCCTGTTGCGGCGATCTGTCAGCCGTGGCAAACTTTTTCGGAATGTCTGATCGGCCACAGACGAAAACCATACAATTTTGAGCCCATTCGACCAATACACTGAACTATCGGTGCTGAAAGTTGCATGTGTGTACACAGCCTTAATATAGGACACAGATCATTTGCCATTTATGGATTATATGGGTCTGTATGTGAGGACTGTTGTATAGAGAGGATGGGCGGGTATTAGATCACAAATAATATAATATAGTGGATAATGCACCCCTAACTGTAAATGATAGGATATTAGAGTCACCAAGGAGTTCTATGACCATACAAAGCACAGTGAGTACCTTTTATACAGGGCACCGAACTCCCTGTTAATTTACAGTCGGGGTGCATTATTTATTATAACCTACCCTTTGTGGCTTTCTGGTTTCCTTCTCCTCCTGGAATGTAAGATTATAATGCAGATAATCTACAGTCCTTCCCATAGAAATCCAATACAGGGGTAGGTTAATAAGAATATATTAGTACAGTTGCCCAGTGTTGCCCTGTCTCCCCCAAACCTTACCACACAGTGGTTTGGGGGTTAAATGGATAACATGGTCCTAATGTGCCAGACAGGTTGGAGATTTGCTGAGAAAACATGTGCACCTCAGATGAACATCCTGACATTTCAGGAAAGACCAGGGAATATACCCAGAACAACAAAGAGAGACTCAGTGTGATATCTGGCCATGAAGGGTCTTGAGTTAACAACAATCCTGCCGTAATGGTCCTGGCTACAGACACTTTATAATGATCTTTAGTCAGTGTGTACAAAGCCAAGGGCTCTGGGCAATGTTTGTGGGCAGCCAGTGGTGAGGGTGGCATAGTGTTTAATCAGACAGAGAGAGGGGGACACAGAGGGAACCAGGGACCTGATCAGCTCATTGCAACATCTTCTGTCCCTGACAGAATCCAACTAAATGTATATTTAGTTATCTGGAAAAAGAAAATTGATTATAAATACGAACTCCTTGAAATGAACATTCCAATATATTACAGCCCCCATCCCTAGATGGGTGGACCCTGTATCCTGATAGCAAGTTGTCTTTACTTTCAATAGCAGTTTGATATGTAATAGTGTAATAGTATAGTGTGTAATAGTAACTGTGTAGTGATGTAATGTTATAGTGCAAGGTGTAACATGTTGTAATAGATAATGTGTAATGTGTAATAGCGTGTAATAATATAAGTTAATAGTGTAATATATTTTGTGTAAAGGTCAATAGTATAATGGTAATAGTGTAATGGTATGTGTGTGTAAAGTGTATAGTATAATGTGTAATAGTATTTTGTGTAAAGTGTAATATTATAATTGTCATTGTGCAATAGTAAAATGTATAGTGTAATACTATAATGTGTATTGTGTATGTGTAATAGCGTATAGTAAAATGTAATAGTGCAATAGTGATGTGTAATTGTGTAATGTTGTAATAGTGTATTTGTATAATGTGTAATTGTGTAGTAGTTTGTGTGTAATAGTGTAACAGTTGTAATTTGAATAGTATATAAGTATAACGTTTAATAGTGTATGGAGTAACAATGGTAATGTGTAGTAGTTTAATGTGACAGTGTTAGTATATCATAATGTTTAATAGAGTAACAGTGTAATGTGTAATGGTGTTATGTGTAATAGGGTAATGTGCAACACTATTATAATGTAATTTGCAATAGTATAACAGTGAAATGGTGTTTTTGTGTTTTGTTGTAACAGTGTTAAAGAATTAAGGGACGTTCTTTAACTAAAAGTGTAAAAAACAAAAACGTGTAATTGAAATAAATGAGAATGAATATGTGGAAATCTGTATATAGAAAACGAACCATATATAAATCAGAATTTTAAAATTCCTAAACCCGTGGTTAGTACTTGGTTTTATTGTTTTCTATCATTTTCTATGTATGAATGGTTTGTTCGATTTATTTTCGTTTTAGATAAATGTGGGCAAGGAGTGTCTCTCTGTCTCTATCTCTGCCTTTGCCTGTCCTCTTCTCTCTGTCTCTTTCTCGCCTCTTTTCTGCCTTTCTCTCTCTCTCCCTGTCTCTCTCTGTCTTTCTGGCTCTCTGTCTCTCCTGCCTCTCTTTGATCTCCCGTCTCTCTCTGTCTCTATTTCGTCTTTCTGTCGTCTCTCCTTGTTCTCGCTCTGTCTCTTCGTCTCTTCTATGTCTCTTTGCAGTTGCAAGATCTTTCCTTGTGGATATTTTGTATTAATATTTAGAATCTCCCTGAAATTGGTATAAAATAATATATCGTGTCGTGTATTTAACGATAATAGAAGAAACGAATAATCGCCTATAACGTTTATATTAGACTGGCTGTATTTATTAAATTCTGTCTGGTTCCAATCCTTGACCCAATTTCTGTAAATACATTTTAAAGATCTACATAACCTGCTGAAATAAGAGAACATTTCTCATTTAAAAATAAGAATAAAGATCAAGATGCGATTTAGTTATAATAAAGTATTCTAATCGCGTGGTAGGGTGTCTTACACCGAGTAATTTATAAAGTATTGTAATCGCTGTAGTGTGTCTTACACCGAGTAATGGAATAAAGTATTGTAATCGCTGTAGTGGTCTTACACCGAGTAATGTAATAAAGTATTGTAATCGCTGTAGTGTGTCTTACACCGAGTAGTAATAAAGTATGCTAATCGCTGTAGTTTGTCTTACACGAGTAATGTAATAAAGTATTCTAATCGCTGTTAGGTGTCTTACACCGAAGTAATGTAATAAAGTTGTAATCGTGTAGTGTGTCTTACACCGAGTAATGTAATAAAGTATTCTAATCGCTGAGTGTGTCTTCACACGAGTAATGTAATAAAGTATTCTATCCGCTGTAGTGTGTCTTACACGAGTAATGTAATAAAGTATTGTAATCGCTGTAGTGTGTCTTACACCGAGTAATGTAATAAAGTATGTAATCGCTGTAGTAGTGTCTCTACACCGAGTAATGTAATAAAGTATTCTAATCGCTGTAGTGTGTCTACACCGAGTAATGTAATATCTTCATAAGAGCTGTCATAATAGGAATAAAATATAAAAAGAAATAAAAGCTAAATAAATAAACCTCGATAATATCTGTACAGGTCCCACTGTACCGTCGTCCCGCGTGTAATATTATTATACTGGGCACAATGTTTATTACAGGGCGAATATTATTACACTGGGATAAGGTACTTTCTGATAGAATTCGCCTTTCGTACACATTTTCTTCATGTAGGGACACAGGTAAAAACCGGGTGTAATCCAATGCCCCATTTTACTATTGTGTCATCCATACACATCATATATTAATTACACATCTATTGGAGCTACTGGCAGGCAGAGAAGAGGTGTGGGTTATCCAGCAGGTGCATGACCTTCCATATGCACATGAAATGGACCAGATGAACCAAAGGACCACTGTAACGGTTTAGAAGGGAGACTTGGAAGATCTATTGGTGGAACGTTGTATTCAATGCTAATAAAACCAGAGTCAGTTCTATGGCTGATCATTATAGTGTGGTTAAACAATAACACAGGGAGGGGAATTATGTGTCCAATATGTCCTAATATCCAATGGACTTTCTGTCATGAACATACTGTTGCCCTCACTTATTCCATTAAACTATTGCTTGTGGTGCCTTGTCAGGATTATTTCCTACATGGACTGGATCCCTATAAGCGATGGGTAAATAAATGAGCCAATAGGGGGGTGGGGACATTAAGGTTATATAATTCCCAAGGAGGGAATAATGTTCAGGGTTCATATTGATTCTAAGGGAGATGTAATGCTATACAATGCTGTTTTCTTTACATAAACTACAACCAAGGTTTCAGGGGAGAATCCTCAGGTTCAATGAATATCAGGATGTGAGATCCCTATCCCAAGTCAAACCATATGTGACCCATTATAATGACCCATTATAAACAGTAAGACCCCCCTGAGTCCACAGTTTTTCTGCTGATGGAAATACTTTGCAATCTCCATGTTCCATGAATCACTGTACCAGCCAATGGTTCTGGTCTCCAGGGCTTTATATTTAATTGGTGTTACAGGAGGCTCTGCAACCATTTACGGGGTTATACTGTGGGGGCATTATTACCACCTGGCGCTTTCATGTTTGCCATAGATCCCTCATTCCCAGTATATATATGTTCAATCGATCAGACAGAGTTCAGATTGCCCTGTGTATATTTTAATCACCAAAATTTCCCTTACATGAATCAAATGGACACTAGCTGCAAAAATAACTTTTCTTGGCTAAAATCATATACAATCACACACACAGTCAGATCTGTATTGGGATAATATCTTCTGATAGTTCCTGATGTATGAAATACACGTATTGTTTAAAACAGCTGTGTGTTACCAGTTCCCAGATATTTTCTTAATAACATTAACTATAATCTTACATAACATTATAAAGAGCAGATCTTACACTGACATTCGACCAATTCAGACATTTCTGATAATAATCCTGACAATATTATTAATAAATAATAGATTATAAATTGTTCACTAACACACACAACACACACACACACACACACACACACACACACACACACACACACACACACACACACACACACACACACACACAGGAACACAGGATCTTACACTTACTGAGCCTCCCTGGGTAAGAGAGGGTTGTGGCCAGTAATATAGCCATAGGGTGTTTACTACATGCCCTGGGCTACGGTAGCAATATTAAAGGGGAAATGGTAATAAATAGTAAACATACATATATATAGGATCAAGCAAGTAAAAAAAATGGGTCGTGAGAATGTTCAGCCTTGTTGCTATCCTGATCCCTTAATATATAATTACATTAATCGTTTCTATTGTCCCAAAGACAAACTAGGGTGGAAAGGATGATCAGAGCTGCTCTACACCCCATTGAGCACCAGAACAGAAAAAACTCCTTCAGTACTAGGAATTTCTACATCTAGATATTCTCATCTAGAACCTGCACTGTGCCAAAAAAATTAAAATAATACGTAAAACTACCGTAAAGACCTTAAAATCCATTTCCAATTCTACTGGGAATAATGTGTATTTAATCATCAAAAACAAGGAAATGTATGATTGTGTCCTTAATTAGTTGCTATAGGACCCCTTTATAGAAAGGCATCCCTGTGTCTTGTGGCCATGATTAATCCAGGTTTTTTCAATATCTTTAGAGTGATGAAACTAACCATATACACAAGCACTTTTTATAATGATATAATTGACAGGATATTCACAGCTTGTTATACAATATAAGAAAAGGAAAATGGTTATTGGCGTTCAGTGTCAGAATGATCCATTTGCCATTTTGCACATTGTGTGCAATACATGCATTCAGTTCATTAAATACAAAAATACAATTGATTCGAACTAAAGGGAATTAAGATACAATAAATTCTTATTCAATTTAATAATAATTCGGATTATAGAAGAAAATCCCTCAAACCCCTCTAATTTATTGCACTGTCGTAAAACACAATGCTGTCCTGCTCTGTGCAGGGGGGAGATTAAGGGAACAAAGCCCAGAGGGAAGACTGGGCCCCTAACTTCAATCAGCCCTTTCAGCTCTGGCTCAGATGCTGAGTGTTGCAGGGTCACAGGAGGGAAAATCCAAGGCACAGAGACCCTATATATTCATCATTCCCATTTGTTGCAGTGGCTTTCTGGTGTTGGGACAATCTATCTGGTTTTCCATTTCTACAGGGTCTCAGGATCTACAAAGATCAAGGTTGTGGCCAAATGTGGGTTTCCTGAGCAAGGAGGGTTTCCTGGGGAAATGTTGGTTTATGGGGAAGTCTACCTCCATACAATAGCAGGGAGCAGCAATGGGCAGACAGCCAGGGCTGGAGATAAGAGAACGTCTGTCTGATCTCTTGATTTGAACTTGGACTTCAGACCACTGTTGCTCTTGTGAATGAGATGGTTTATTTGTCTGTCTTGTTGTGTCCATGGCTTGCTGGCTTTATCTAAGGAGGCTGTAAAGGCTGGGGGGTTGCAGCATGGGGGCATACCTATTAGGGCCTGCAGTGTTCCCTTGTTTCCTGTTAACACGTTGTTAGGAAATCTCACGTTCTAATGGCCAAGCTGAACAAAACTGTCTGTGCAGAGTGTTGATGTTCTTGTATCTGTTTACAGACAATCCCAGGCAAATAGGAGAGACTGTCTATTACAGCAGAGCCAGAAATTACAGGGGTCCAGCCCAGACAGGCGGATATGTCAATCACAAAAGATTTATTTCCATTCTGAAGCGTCTGATATTCAGACAGTCATCCATCCATTACTCATCATTGTGTAGTCCAAATTAAACACTGATCTAACAATGACATGTACATTACAGCTGCACTGGGCAGAGGGTTGGAGTGGCAGGACACAGAGTTCCTCTTAGTTAGCAAACTGAATAGTTAAACATTGCACAGGATCCTAATAACCCCACAGGACGATGAGATGAGAGGATTAACTGTTTATTGCCTGCAATGTTTTTAATAAAAAAAGCAACATTTCAATAAACCCAAAAATTACGCGGGGGAAACAATATTAAACAGGATAAACATCACCCTCGGGTTCCAATGGTTATTTATGAACATCAAACGAATTATTGGCAATCGGAGCTAATTCGTATTGATACTTCCGTAAATGGAGCTGCTAGTCTAAGAGTCAGTAGAATTTCATTTAGGGATTGAAATCTCTACTGAGATTACGAGTACAGTAAAAACAGTTATTATATAGGAGTGTGTGTGTGTACAGTAAAAACATGTATATTATATAGGAGTTGTGTGGTACAGTAAAACATGTATATATATAGGAGTGTGTGTGTACAGTAAAACATGTATATTATACAGGAGTGTGTGTGTGCAGTAAAATACATGTATATATTTAGGAGTGTGTGTACAGTAAAAACATGTATATTATATAGAGTGTGTGTGTTCAGTAAAACATGTATATTATATAGGAGTGTGTGTGTACAGTTAAAACATGTATATATATAGGAGTGTGTGTGAGTAAAATACATGTATATTTATAGAGTGTGTGTACGTAAAAACAGTATATTATATAGGAGTGTGTGTACAGTAAAAACAGTATATTACTATAGGGTGTGGACGTATTAAAATTGAGAATTAGAGTGTGTGTGTACAGTAAAATACATGTATTTATATAGGAGTGTGTGTGTGAGAAAATACATGTATATATATAGAGGTGGTGTACAGTAAAATACATGTATATTATATAGGAGGGGTGTGTGTACAGTAAAATACATGTATATATAGGAGTGTGTTGTGGCAGTAAATAACATGTATATTATTAGGAGTGTGTGTGTGCAGTAAATACATGTATATTATATAGGAGTGTGTGTGTACAGTAAAATACATGTATATTATATAGGAGTGTGTGTGTACAGTAAAAACGTATATTATATAGGAGTGTGTGTTACAGTAAAAACATGTATGTTATATTAGGAGTGTGTGTACAGTAAAACATGTAGATTATATAGGAGTGTGTGTACAGTAAAATACATGTATATTATATAGGAGTGTGGTGTACAGTAAAATACATGTATATTATATAGGAGTGTGTGTGTACAGTAAAAACATGTATGTTATATAGGAAGTGTGTGTACAGTAAAAAATGTATATTATATGGAGTGTGTGTGAAGTAAACATGTATATTATATAGGAGTGTGTGTACAGTAAAATACATGTATATTATATAGAAGTGTGTGTACAGTAAAATACATGTATATTTATATAGGAGTGTGTGTGTACAGTAAAATACATGATATTATATAGGAGTGTGTGTGTACAGTAAAATACATGTATATATATAGGAGTGTGCGTGTACAGTAAAATACAAGTATATTATATAGAGTGTGTGTGTACCGTAAAATACATGTATATTATATAGGAGTGTGTGTACAGTTAAATACATGTATGTTATATAGCAGTGTGTGTGTGCGTACAGTAAAATACATGTATTATAAAGCAGTGTGTGTGTGGTACAGTACAATACATGTTTATTATATAGTAGTGTGTGTGTAGAGTAAAAAGCATGAATATAATATAGCAGTGTGTTTGATACAAAAAATTTATGTATATTATAAAGCAATGTGTACAGTAAAATGTATATATATATAGCAGTGTGTGACAGTACAATCCATTTTATTATATAGTAGTGTGTGTACAGTAAAATCCAAGTATGTAATATAGAAGTGTGTGTACAGTAAAATACATGTATATAATATAGCAGTGTGTGTACAGTAAAATACATGTATATTATACAGCCAGTGTGTGTTGTTTACAGTAAAATACGTGTATATTATATAGAGTGTGTGTGGACAGTAAAATAAATTTATATTAAATAGCTGTGTGTGTATAGTAAAATAAATGTATATTATATTGCACCGTGTTTATATGTATTAGCGTGTTAAACAGTAAAATACATGTATACCATATAGTAGTGTGTGTGGGGTACAGGAAAATAAATGTATATTATATAGCTTGTGTTTGTGTACAGCAAAATAAATGTAAAGTATATAGCTGTGTGTATACATTAAAATAAATGTTTGTATATAGCAGTGTGTGTGTGTACACTGTATATTGTATGGCTGTGTGTGTGTATCCAGTAAAATAAATGTAAATTGTATAGCACCGTGTGTGTAACAGTAAAAACATGTATAAATATAGTAGTGTGGGGGGGGGTACAGTAAAATAAATGTATATTATATAGCTTGTTGTTGGTACAGCAAAATAATGTATAGTATATAGCTGTGTGTATACATTAAAATAAATGTATGTTATATAGCAGTGTGTTGTGTACAATAAAATTGTATATTGTATGGCAGTGCGTGGGTGTCTCTGGTGTATGTGTTTGTGTGTAAATAAAAAGGAAAACAATCATACACTAATAAATAATAAAGGAATAATAGTGTTTTGGATACAGATCTCACACAGGTTGGATAGATGGTGAGTGTCTATAATAACAGACAATTCAAAATATTATGAAATCCTAGAACTCACTAAACCATTTTGTTTATACTTTATATGGAGAATATCTAGATAAAAATAAAACTAATAAACAAACCTTCAATATGAAACAGAATACTCCCCATTGTTTTCCGCTATCAGAAAGATCTCCATCTCTATTGGTCAGTTCTGCATTGTATCTGCCCAATACTAAAAATAGGACATTTTATGTGTATAATGGTGTGTGTGTGTTGTGTGTGGTGTATAAAAATAAAAAAAACCTTTTCTATAATCTTTTTCAGGACATTCCAGAACATAACCCAGTATACTGATTTAGGGGGAGCTGATTGTACATTTCCCAAAACAGGGTTGTGTGTTCATTGTCATTCTAACTTTTAAGTGATGTATAGAATTCACAGCTCAGCGGTGTTTACCTTAATCCTGAAGAGGCTCAGGTTCCCTTGTACTGGTTAATCTTTAGATAATACCAATAACAAGCTAATGCGTCTAGAAATGTATAAGAAGTCGGATCCACCAATTCATACAGACAGTTTTACGATCTCATTGTAAGAGCAATAAGTAGAATTACTAGATCATAATGAGAGTTCAATTAGACATAAGAAGTGCAGTTTCTAGAGTTAAAAATCCTCAAGTAGTAGGTGGTGCAAAGGTTATATAAACCCAAAGCTACAGATGGAAAGAAAGAAACGAAAGAAAGACGACAGACGACAGACAAGTAGGGTAAATATTAATAGGTAGACAGATAGAATAGGTGATATGTGTAAATTCTTAATCATAATAGATGTATATCTATAGACAACAACGAAAAACAAAGAATGGATACAATTATTAACAGCTGTTTTTATACAAACATACAACATTATGAACAAGACATATGAACTACCTGTAAATGAACAAATAGTCTAATTTCTGGGACTGTTTACTGATATTTGTGATCACACATTGACAATGTTTATGAAGTTTGCTTGGTCCAATTTTCTGTGAGATGTAGATGCTATTGCCCTATATACCTCTCTGTGTAGCGCTGTCAATGCCATATTTACCCCCTATGTAGATGTCTTGGCCTATATACCCCTCTATCTATGTAGATGCATTTGGCCCTTATATACCCCTCCAGTATTTTGCCATTGCCCTATATTTCTCTATGTAGATGCCATTGCCTATATACCCCTCCAAGTAGATGCCATTTTGCCCTATATACCCCTCTATGTAGATGCCATTGCCCTATATACCTCTCCTATGTAGATGCATTGCCTTTATATACCCCTCTATGTAGATTGTACTTGCCCTATATATCCCTCTATGTAGATGCCATTGCCCTATAATACCACCTCCAAGTATGCCATTGCCCTATATACCTCTCTATGTAGATTGCCATTGCCCTATATACCCCTCCAAGTAGATTGCCAATTTGCCCCTATATACCTCTAGTGAGATGTCTTGCCCTATATACCCCTCTATGTAGATGACCATGCCCTTATATACCCCTCCAAGTAGATGCATTGCCCTATATACCCATCATGTAGATGCATTGCCCTATATACCCCTCCAAGTAGATGCCATGCCCTATATACCCCTCTATGTAGATGCCATTGACCATATACGCCCTCCAGTAGATGCCATTGCCCTATATACCCCTCTATGTAGAGCCATTGCCCATATATACCTCTCTATGTAGATGCCATTGCCCTATATACCCTCACGTAATTGCCATTGCCCATATACCTCTCTATGTAGATGCCATTGCCATATTACCCCTCCAGTAGATGCCCATGCCCCTATATACCCCTCTATGTAGAGCCATTGCCTCTATATACTCTCTATGTAGATGCCATGCCGTATAAGCCCTTATGTAGATGGCATTGCCCTAATTACCCCTCTATGTAGTGCCATTGCCCTATATACCCATCTATGTAGATGCATATTGACCTTATATACAACTCGATGCAGAGGCTCATTGCCCTATATACCTCTCTATGTAGATGCCATTGCCCTATATACCCATTTATGTAGATGCTATTGCCCTTTATACCTCTCTATCTAGATGCTATTGCCCTATATACCTCTCTATGTAGATGCTATTGCCCTATATACACCTCTATGAAGATGTCATTGTCCTATATACCTCTCTATGTTAGATGCTATTACCCTATATATCCCTCTATGTCGATGCCATTGCCCTATATACCCCTCTATGTAGATGCTATTGCCCTACCTCTCTGTGTAGATGCCATTGCCCTATATACCCCTCTATGTAGATGCTATTGCCCTACCTCTCTGTGTAGATGCCATTGCCCTATTATACCGCTCAGTAAATCTGTATTGCTGTGACTTTGCATTTCCAGGAGGGACGTTGGCAGAGCAGATCTAGCTGGTAGATACCCGTGAGTGCTCTAGTAATTTACGTTCTTTTACAGTTCTACATTTACAGTTCTACTACGTTCCCAGATCCCAAGTCCAGAGATATGTAGTGAGGTCATTGTATTTTAATTCATATTAAATAGAGGTTAATAATAATATAAAATAATAAATATACTTCCATATAACCAACATTGTTTAAAGAAAACCCACCCATTCCATAGGCAGTTTTGCTTTCAGGAATTTGTTTTAGGCGCAAGCCTTCTATCACAAGGAGAATGAAAGAGAGGGAGATATTATAGATATTATAAGATATCAAATAGAGATTTATAGCTATTATATAGACATTATATAGATATAAGATATTACATAGATATTAAAAGAGATATATAATATTATATAGACATTATATATATAATATATAATTACATAGATATTACATAGATATTTATAGATATTAAAAGATATATATATAGATATTATATAGACATTATATAGATATTACATAGATATCATATACTATATATATTAGACATTAGATAGTTATAACTAGTGTTGTTTAACAGGTTCTGTGTATATTCTCTTAGTATTAGAAGCACCGATCTTTGCAGGGAAATGCATTTCAATCTTATTGCTACATTTTGATATTTAAGACCATTCCAATAATCATTTACTAATACCTGGTGTGTATGTGTAATCTCCAAGTCTGTACTTGTATTTAATCTGGTGATTATTTAAATGCATGTGACCGTGTTACTTTAGATGTAACACCCTTCTAGAAGCCTATAAAAAAAATATTATCTCTACATTCAGCCAGGGGGATTGATCAATCAAAGAGGATTGTCACTGGCCATAGAAAGAGATTGGTTACAGATAGTGTAGATCTAACTAGACAGAAAAAAAAGTACTGCAACAGCTGTGTTTGTATTTCAGCAATCAGGGCTGTTGGCTAAATGTGGAGACAGATTTTCATGCTTGTACCAAGCTGACAGTATATACATTAGGGTTAGTCTGGTAGTGAATGTGCTTTATGGAATATGTGTTTTATGAATTAGAAAAATTTCACACAGTGTGATATACAGCTTGTTACTACAGGCTGAAGATATGTAGATAGTACTCTAATAACCCTCCCTGTGTTCTATATGTCCCTATAATATAATATAAAGGACACAGCGTGATCTATGTTGTTAATACAGGCTGAGATAATAGGTAGTAACTCTATTAACCCTCCCTGTGTTCTATATATCTCTATAATATTAATATGAAGGACACAGTGAAATACAGCTTGTTTACTACAGGCTGAGATATATAGATAGTAACTCTATTAACCCTCCTGTGTTCTATGGTTCTATAATATTAATATAAAAAACACTGTGGTGATATACAGCTTGTTACTAACACTGAGATTATAGATAGTATAGATAAACCCTCCCCGTGTACTATATGTTTCATATATGTTTATAAAGGGCACAGTGTGATTACAGCTTGTTACTACAGAGTACAGACTGAGATATAAAGATATTTATAGATAACCCTCCCTGTGTTCTATATGTTTTTATAATATTGTTTTAAAAGGACACAGTGTGATCTACAGCTTGTTATACAGAGTACAGACTGAGATATATAGATAGTAACCCTATTAACCCTCCCTGTGTTTATATATCTCTATAATTTAATATAAAGGACACACTGTGATATACAGCTTGTTACTACAGGGAGATATGTAGATAGTAACTCATAACCCTCCCTGTGTTCTATATGTCTTATATATTAATATAAAGGACACAGCGTGATCTATAGCTTGTACTACAGGCTTGAGATATATAGGTAGTAATATATCTTATAATATAATATAAAGGACACAGTGTGATCTCAGCTTGTTACTACAGGTGAGATATGTAGATAGTAACTCTAATAAAACCTCCTGTGTTCTATATGTCTCTATAATATAATATAAAGGACACAGCGTGATCTATAGCTGTTACTACAGGGTGAGATATATAGGTAGTAACTATTAACTCCCTGTGTTTCTAATATCTCTATAATATAATATGAAGGACCAGTGAAATCTACAGCTTGTTACTACAGGCTGAGATATATAGATAGAACTCTATTAACCCTCCTGTGTTTCTATGTTCTATAATATTAATATAAAAAACACTGTGTGATATACAGCTTGTTACTACACACTGAGATATATAGATAGTATAGATAAACCCTCCCCGTGTACTATATGTTTCTATATTATTGTTATAAAGGGCACAGTGTGATCTACAGCTTGTTACTACAGAGTACAGACTGAGATATAAAGATATTATAGATAAAAACCTCCCTGTGTTCTATAGTTTTTATAATATTGTTATAAAGGACACAGTGTGATCTACAGCTTGTTACTACAGAGTACAGACTGAGATATATAGATAGTAACCCTATTAACCCTCCCTGTGTTCTATATATCTCTATAATTTTAATATAAAGGACCACACTGTGATATACAGCTTGTTACTACAGGCTGAGATATGTAGATAGTAACTCTAATAACCCTCCCTGTGTTCTATATGTCTCTATAATATTAATATAAAGGACACAGCGTGATCTATAGCTTGTTACTACAGGCTGAGATATATAGGTAGTAATATATCTCTATAATATTAATATAAAGGACAAGTGTGATCTACAGCTTGTTATACAGGCTGAGAATATGTAGATAGTAACTTAATAACCCTCCTGTGTTCTATTGTCTCTATAATATTAATATAAAGGACACAGCGTGATCTATAGCTTGTTACTACAGGCTGAGATATATAGGTAGTAATATATCTCTATAATATTAATATAAAGGACACAGTGTGATCTACAGCTTGTTACTACAGGCTGAGATATGGATAGTAACTCAATAACCCTCCCTGTGTCTATATGTCTCATAAATTTATATAAAGGACACAGCGTGATCTAGCTTGTTTACTACAGGCTGAGATATATAGGTAGTAACTCTATTAACCCTCCCTGTGTTCTATATATCTCTATAATATTAATATAAAGGACACAGTGAAATCTACAGCTTGTTAGTACAGGCTGAGATATATAGATAGTAACTCTATAACCCTCGGTTCTATGTTTCTATAATATTAATATAAAGGACACAGTGTGATATACAACTTGTTACTACAGAGTACAGACTGAGATATATAGATAGTAACTCTATTAACCCTCCCTTTGTTATATAGTTTCTATAATATTAATATAAAGGACACAGGTAATATACAGCGTTACTACATATATAGATTGTAACTATTAACCGTCCTGATTTTCTTTATGCTTCCGGAATAAAAATGTATAAGATACAGTGAGATCTACAGCTTGTTACTACAAACTGAGATATAAAAATGTATAACCTCCTAAAGTTCTATATATCTCTATAATAATATATAAAGGACACTGTGTGATATATAGCTTAATAGATAGATAGATAGATAGATAGATAGATAGATAGATAGATAGATAGATAGATAGATAGATAGATAGATAGATAGATTATCTATCTATCTGTTATCTACCAAGATAATAACAATCTTTTCTTTATAATGTTACACCAATCTACAGAAAACACACTCACAATGTAAAGTTTTGGTTTGTTTGTTGATTGTTTTGGAATGTTGCTTTATTTCAAATGCAGCTTGTTTGGAGGGGTTGGAATATACCGTGTCTGTCTAGACTCTATTAACATCCAGTTTGTCTGCCATCTTTAACTTGACCTTGGCCTTCCAACATTTCAAGCAAGCAGAACAAATAAAAATCAGGAATGTTCAGGGACACAATGCTGGCAGCAGAAAGAAAGAAATCAGGGGTAGAGAGGGTTTTATGTGGGTTCTCTAATTCAATGTCAGCCCCCAGGACCTGTTTTAGGTCAACGAACAATGAACAAGTTTACTGTGGTTCCTGGGGATGTGAGTACAGTCACACAGAAAAAGAGACTGGGGTGTTCTCGTTTTGGTTAGGGAATGACGGATGAGTGATGGTATATCTATACATTTACTACTAATAGCATACAGCCACTTTATCAATGGATGTTAGATTACTGGATTCCTATACCCCAGGAAACTTTTTATTGAACATAACTGCACCTTGGTACAGATTACTAAAAGTCTACAACTTTCACAAGTCTAGAGGAGATGTACTGATCAACACATAGATAGTATAGATAGATAGATAGTAGATAGATAGATAGATAGATAGATAGATAGATAGATAGATAGATAGATAGATAGATGATAGAGTAGATAGAGAGTAGATAGATAGATAGATAGATAGATAGATAGATAGATAGATAGGATAGATAGATAGATAGATAGATTAGATTAGATAGATAGATTAGATAGATAGATAG
Source organism: Hymenochirus boettgeri (assembly GCA_019447015.1). Classification (NCBI taxonomy): domain Eukaryota; kingdom Metazoa; phylum Chordata; class Amphibia; order Anura; family Pipidae; genus Hymenochirus; species Hymenochirus boettgeri. The sequence goes on along the minus strand of CM033470.1, from coordinate 283,043,784 downwards.
ATAGATAGATAGATAGATAGATAGATATAGAGAGAGATGATAGATAGAAGATAGATAGATAGATAGATAGATAGATAGATAATAGAAGAGGAGATGATAGATAGATAGATAGATAGATAGATAGATAGATAGATAGAAAGATAGATAGATAGATAGTAGATGATAGATAGATAGAAGATAGATAGATAGATAGATAGGAAGGATAGATAGTAGATAGATATAGATAGATAGATAGATGATAGATAGATAGCTAGATAGATAGATAGATAGATAGATAATAGATATAGATAGATAGATAGATAGATTAAGATAGATAGGTAGATAATGAGAGAGATGATAGATAGATAGATAGATAGATGATAAGATAGATAGATAGATAGATAGATAGATAGATAGATAGATAGATAGAGATAGTAGAGATAGATAGATAAGATAGATGAGTAGATAGATAGTAGATAGATTATAGATAGATAGATAGATAGATAGATAGATCGATAGATAGATTATAGATAGAAGATAGATAGATGATTGATAATAGATAGATAGTATAGTTAGTAGATATGATGTGAGATTACATTTAATTCATTAATGTTTGTTAGATGCTACCTAAATCTAATTTCCCAAGCCATTAATCACCAGCTGAACCGTGCGTCTGAGATACACAGTGTTCAGTTTAATGTAAAAAACATAAATGTGTATCACTGCTGTGACATATTATATACCCAGCAGAGATACAAAAACACCAAGAGAAATGAATATGTGTGAATGGACAGAAAAGCATTAATATGTTAAAAATGGGCAATACTGAGTTTACATGTGCGATGTGGTTACACAATAAATTATTGAAAATTCTGATTACTTGTGAGTGAGAGAAACAGAGAGAGAAAGAGAGAGTGTGTTTAAAAAAAATGATATTGTATGTTCTAATAACCCATGGCTACAGAATAACTGATGCATGTATTTGATTCAGTGCTAGTACCAGGAATGTCTGTTTTAAGAATTATTGAAACTATAACCATCCGATTTAAACATAAATTTAACCATCCAGATTCAACACACATATTATAATCATATATTTATAAGCATACAGATTAAACCATAAATTATAACATACAGATTATAACCTATATATTATAACCTACAGATTATAACCAATATATTATAACCATACAGATTATAACCAATATAATATAACCAACAGATAACCATCCAGATTATAACCATATATAACCATCCAGATTATTTACATACAGACCATAATGTACAGGACAATAACATGCGGTTATAACAATAGGTCTGTAAGAATAAGATTATAATGTATAAACATACAGTATGTCACTAGAGCTCAGATTTAATTATGTTGTTTTTCTCCCATGCTAGTGATCCCTTTAGTAATGGATAGTTACCTGTATGTAATAGATTCCCTGATCTGCCAGGTTATTATCAGTCTTTGTGGACATCTGGGTATCACCTTTATCCTTTAGGAAAGTAGTTTTTTCCTGGTCAGGGACCAATTCCTTGGTTTCTAGTCGTCTGTTGTGTGCAGTCTTCTTAGCTGGGGAGGTCACGTGTCCCAGGCCAAGCTAGTTGTCTATTTGGTAGTGTATCACGTGTCACGACAGATTTCTTAATGAACCAGACCCGCCCTAGGACCTCCCTCGACCCTTCCCCTTTTCCCTGTTACCCGCTACTTTACGCTTAGCGCATGCTCCGCCTTTACACCCACAAATCATGTAGAAGGGAAATTAGGTGGGATGCTGTCTTTTGGGGTGAAGGGCTGGTTAAGTAAGATACGCTGCCAGACAGTGATCACCCGGTCCTCCATCCACACTGGGCGGATACCTGGGATGTCCGTGTATGAACGAACCGAATGAAACGAATCTTAGGAAAATCCCACAGTTATGGAAGGACTGAGGGGGAACTGTAGGGACTTTATCTCTCACCCCGCACTGGGCGTCACTCCGGGGCCATCGGGTCTCACCAAGGACCTGTCTACACGGACATCACCTCTCCAGAGGCTGCCAGACAGTGCACTGCTCCCCCGTCCTCCTCCAGCGCCTCTCTCCTTACCCTCCCTACCCGTTGAAGTGGTTACTACGGCTGCAGGACTGTCCCGTCCCACATGTTAATCTCCACCAGAAACCTTGTTCCTACCACAGGGAGAAAAGTACCCGGGCCCAGTAACCCTATACCCGGCGATGGACTTCTCCTCCAGGGCCAAGGAATTTGCATTTACCCCAGTTTCCACGGCTCCTACCAACTGCCCCGGGTACCTGGACATGTCAGTGGTTGCCGGGGATCAGCAGCCACCCAGAGCCCAGACCCACCGGACACCTCCTGTCTATGGAAGGTTATCACCAGCATGGGCTTTGCCTAACGTGTGGGACGGGCAAGTTTACTGCTCCAAGGACCAACCGCAGTCCGGTCACCTATTGGAAAGCTCCGTTCCCAGGTAATCCAACCATAGACAATCCATGTGTGATATCCCGGGGGTGGTGTGTGGGGTCCACTGGTTGGGTTGGACAGAGGAACCTCTACTATGGAAGGGCCCTTTGTCTTCCTGATCTGTCTGCGCGGTGTGAAGATCATTTAATTGGTCGTCCAGTCTGTGTCAACACTGAGAGGGCGGGTTGGTCCGGAGAAATGTCCATTATCTGAACACTTGCAATGAAATAGCATATCTCCCAGGCATTGCAATACCTAAGGAGGTGTGGAATGCAGATTATTATATTACTATTATTATTATTATATCCCATACATATAGCCCTCTATGCTCAGTGTTCTATTTACTATTTTCTTGTAACACAGGAATGGAAGGTGAATGTGGCATTTGATTTAATGGAATGCTGGCCTTAACAGTCTATGAAGATTTATATCAGAGCAGGAGAAATAATGGTATATGTATTGGAGCTACTCAATGGGGTATTTGTATATTACATAGAATGCTGGACATGACCTGAGTACTGGACAGACTGAAATACATATATATGAAAAAAGACGTACAAATACTATTCCATCTAGCATGTATTAAATCTGTATATTAGGATTTACAATACTAAATCACATGCGATCTATCTGGCCAGCTTTACATCTATGACTATCGTACTATCATCTAATCTATAACCACATATTACAAGGTATTAATATTAGTCATCATCTTATCTAGATCTATCTATCTATCTATCTATCTATCATGTGTCAATCACAATGACAATCTCTGAGCACTGTCATTGTCTATCTGTACATTATCATCCACATATTGTTATGGTTGTTTGGGTACTGTCTGTTTTTTTTTTTTAGAAGGTATGGGAATAAATTGAATACATTTCAATAAACCGAGCTAAAAGTGCCTGCAATTATATCGCATCAAAAACCTATTGGCTTAAGTAAATATAACTTAATCATCTACAAACACACTTGCTGCAACAAAATAATGACATTTGCTGTTCACTTCAGCCTTTACATTTGTGTGCCTATATATGTGAGTGTATCTTTAAATCGATCGTGTGTGTGTACACAACTCTACAGCACTCTAGAAGATCAGTGCGATCTATGTATCCACACACGTACATATACTCCTATACAGTAATTAGGGTATAGTAGTATAGACAGTACACTCCATTGAATATCATGTAATATGACTTTACACTTCCCGTGCTCATTTCATTAAAATACATTAAATAACTTTAGTATAATCTGAGTCTTGTTGAAATCCATTGTGAATTTCTGTGTAATTTGTTCACTCGAATGGGGGATTCCATACAGACAACTACACTCGAAACAATCTGACTGTTCATTTAGGTCTGTGTGTAGGTTTATTCTTGTATTTATAAAGTTGAATTGCCATGCACATTGTATTTGAGTAGGATATCTGACTATTCAGTACAACTGGAAATGTAAGAAACTGCAGTGACCCCATAGACAGAGAAAAGCAATTATAATGTAATAAATACACAGCGAATACCCTGTATAACATGTTATAACATATGGTCCATACATTCACCTTACTGTAAACTATAACAAATCTATTAACATAGAATAGAATAATAATAATGTAATAAATACAAATGATACCCTATATAACATGTTTAAACATATGGATCATACATTCCCCCTACTGCTAACTATAAACAAATCTATTAACATAGACATAGAATAATAATAATGTAATTAATACACAGCGATACCCTAAATAGCATGTTTATAAAATGGTCCATACATTCTCCTTTTGCCTAAACTATACAAATCTATTACCTAGACATAGAATAAGATATAAGTAATAATTCACAGCAATACCCTATATAAACATGTATAACATATGGTCCATTAGTCTCCTTACTGCTAAAACTATAGCAAATCTATTAACATAGACATAGAATAATAATAATGTAATAATACACAGCGATACCTAAATAAACAGTTTATAACATATGGTCCATACATTCTCCTTTCTGATAAACTATACAAATCTATTTACATAGACATAGAATAATAATAATGTAATAAATTAACAGCGATACCCTATATAACATGTTTATAACATATGGTCCATACATTCTCCTTTCTGCTAAACTATACAAATCTATTTACATAGACATAGAAATAATAATGTAATAAATCACAGCGATACCCTATATAACATGTTTATAACATATGGTCCAATATAGTCTCCTACTGACTAACTATAACAAATCTATTTACATAGACATTCTGTTGTATAAGTTAGATCAACGGACTTAAAGTATACATAGACATAGAATAATCATATGTAATAAATTCACAATGATACCATAATATAACATGTTTATAACATATGGTCCAATATAGTCTTCTTACTGCTAAACTATAGCAAATCTATTTACATAGACATAGAATAATAATAATGTAATAAATACACCGCAATTACCATGTTTATACATATGGTCCAATACATTTTCCTACTGCTAAACTATAAGAAAATCTTTTTACAGTTATAGTGCTGTGAATGTTAATATTCCAATTTATCAAGTCTATTTCTAGGAATTCCTACTACCTCTAATAGTTCGAATTATGATGGGAAACCCAACAACTTATCAGAGATGTTAATAAACCCAGCAGCCTTTTTACATGTACTTGTTCATATTTCTACTAATAGTCTCACCTATAATTGTCAGGGCACATGGGCAATTGCTAACGTTCTATAATAAAAATGATTATAATAGTATATCTTATATATTCTTAATAGAAAATATAAATATATGATACATAGGACAACATTATATTATGTGTATATCAAAAAAAATTGTATGTGGTAATATAATTGTATTAAATATCTAGTTTATATATAACAGTAATATATTCAATAATATATAACATAACTATAAGATAAATATATAGTACATTGTGTGTGATATACTTTCCAAGTGATATACACATATGTGCTTAATATTAATAAAATACTGTAATATAACACATAATACTGTGATAATAGATCATGTATATATTATAATGTATAATGTAATTATATTCTGTATATAAAGTGCATAAAATATTTATACTGTATATGAATAAATAAATATGATAATATAAAGTATGGCTTTGTATATATACAGAATATATAGTATGGTATATAATAATAATAATACTATAATTGTTGATAACAAAACCATATCCCTATTTGTGTCCCCCATCACTGCAGATGTGGTCCCTTGCAGCCAGAAGATGAGCAACTACCGCAGAGGCAGGAAAAAACGAGTTCCCTACACAAAGATCCAACTGAAGAAACTGGAGAAGGAATATGCAGCCAGCAAGTTCATTACCAAAGAGAGAGAAGGAGGATTTCCACTGCCACCAGCCTGTCTGAACGTCAGGTCACATATGGTTCCAAAATCGAAGGGTAAGAGAAAAAAGTCTTAACGAAATGTAAAACCTCCCCACCTGCATAACACCGACAGTAAAGGACCCCACAACCCCTTCCACCTATTGACAGTGTATTATTATTCATTCCCATCTATAGGACAATACAAAACTTATCCAAGGATTATATAATAGAGACATGGAACAAGTGACCCACTTACAGTTTTAACCTGCTTGGTTCGGCTCCTACTATGGCAAATGTGATATTAAGGAGCCTGATGGAGTCTAAGGTAGAATCATCTTTATTCAATCAGAACACAGACTTATGGGGATATGAATCTGACATGTCGTGGGAAGTCACTGCGTATAGAACGTGTATGTGTCTTACAATTCCTCAAAGTCTTCACCAATCGTCTATGTATATAATGTACTGTACGTTCTGAGGGGCATATGTAACATACTGTGCATGGGGTATGTAATAATCCATGCAAAGTAATATATCCACTTAACATCACTGTAATCCAATCAGCTCGTTACAGTTGCACTTAACTCCTGGAGCACCAGAGGAGTAGCACACACATCACACACACATAAATGCACATCACATGTACACACAATGTAGCATTAAGCCTGTTCTGTTGTAGAACACACATCAGCACCTCTCTAAAAAACTCTATAATGTATTTTAGTTTCCAAGCTCATTCTGTGGCTACAGGAAAAAAAAAAAAACAAAGCATCATATATTTTTTATTTTTATGATAACATTATTATTTGCTTTAAAACATCAGTATTTTATATATGTGTATAATTATATATATATATATTATATATTATATATATATATAATACATCCTCCAGCATCAACATATGTGGTGCTGAAAATTGTTGAATCTTATTATGACACTATTGGGGGATTAATGTTTGTCAGTCACATTGATTGGACCTTACCCAAACATATGCTATTGTGGTGATTTATTTTTTTACTTTTTTTGTGAACATAAACATTGACAGTCATTAACACTGCTATATTTTCCAGACAGCAGGATTTCCATAAAGTATGCTGTATACACCTCGTTTCTATTTTTTTTTTTTTTTTTGTCGTTGTAATGTAATGTATTTGTGGTGTCTTAATATAAATGTATTGGATAAAGATTCATTTCTTGAATAAATATTCATTTGGTCTCATGAAAAACGTGCTAATGATCCAATGGCTACATTGGGGATTTCAATAGACTAAAATCTTTTAAAGGACTTGAATAGAAACACATTTAGTAGAAAATATAATGTAAGCGTATAATGGCTTAACGTTTGCACGCATAATAAATTATGCTGTTAGACTAATGGTTATGGTAGTTTTCCTCTATTGGCTTATGGAGATTTCGCTAGTAAATAACTGCTTTATCAGACCACAGAATAAATGATGTTTGTTCATATAACATAAAGCTTGATTTCAATATTACCTGAGGGTCTCAAACTGTTTAAGACAGAATGTGGCTTTTTAGTTGGATTTTCAAATTAAGAGGTTACTGAATCCATGTCCCTCTAAGTTAAAATCATCTGTGTGCGCAGAAGATTATTTCTGTGCGCATACAAAATAAAATTGTATGCGGTAAATACTGCAGCACTTACATTCCTCCAGATTTTGTGCGTGCACACTGAAACTGTGTGCGCACGCACGAGCCACAGCTTGAGGGGAACAGTGTACTGAATGATTTCATGTTTTAAATATAGAGCAAATGAATAATAGTATCAGGGACAGTTCAGGTAGATTAGTTCTAGAACCAGCAGATTAACCAAGCGAACATACAAGGGGCGCTTGTACAGACTAGTCAACATAATAATCTTCTTCAATAAGTGGCTGGTATATCTTAAAGTTCCTCCTTCTTAGCTGTGCTATTCTGCTGATTCTTTGATTTTCATTGGTAGAGAGCACAGTAAAAAAAAAAACAAGGTGTTTGTTTGGTGGAGATTTCAGGATATTTTGCAATATCAGATAGAGCACATTTTTAATTATTTTGCAAAATTGCTGAAGTAATTGCTGGTCATTATTGAGTTAATATTAATTGATTTTCAGAGGGAAAAGATTGGTAAAGAATTTTGTACATATCAAGCGGTAATTGTGCAAATTGATGAATCAGCTGCATACTTGATTTATGTGTAATCACTTGAATCCTGTACATTCCTTCACACCCTGGTAACATTGCAAGTCATTGACTAATCCAGAATATAAAGCCATATATGTTTTAGGTATGGCACTAAATTGCGCATGCAATCACGAGCATTTAGCTTGTGCGATTCTTGTGCAGTTTTCATTTGCGGGTGTGTTTGCGTGTGCGATTTTGCCGGTTTCCATTATGGAGTTATGGCAACGCATGCGTTAACGCACCAAAAATGGTGAACGCATGCGTTGCCAAAACGGAAACGGAAAATCCCCGCGATTTCCCATGTGCATGCGATTTGCATCTGTTTCATTTTGGTAACTCATGAGCGCAAAACGCGTGCGCAAACGATTAAAAAAACTCGTAATTGTGGCCTAGCCCTAAAGGGATACCAAAAAGATCCCAATGAAAGTTAATTTGTGCCCCTGGTGCCATGGAGGGAGCGTAAAAATAAATCGGGCAAATCTAAACTTTCACCTACTTTCTGCTCAAACTCAAAAAATACAATAAGTTTTGCAAAATAGACTTAGTCATTTGGGGATGAGTTGAGAGTTGCAGTTTATAAACAACACGGGTAGCAGTTTGGATATCCCTGACTGAGTATGTAAAAAAAATATTTTTATATATAATGTAAATTAAAGAGCCCTACTGAGGCCCAAGAGACCAGGGGAAACTCTGGTCTTCCTAAATTCCCACTGGTGGTGCCTAGGGTGGCAAATATCTTATACATACGTTGGCATAGATGATATCATATTATCATTTTAATTGAAGATACATTGCTCCTTAGCGGCCACTAAATATACAGAAGTAGTAAGGAGATACTGGTTAAAACGTGTTTTCATGACACATTAGGAACCTGATGTTTTATTCGTGTGTTTGATTACGGCTCCATCTACCGACATAAAAACTGGCAAACACATATATAAATCAGATCCTGTCAGATCCCAATGTAAATTATATTTGGATAGAAAATGTAAACCTGGCAAACACTAAACATGGGAAACCGTAGACAGAACAGATATCACAATAAGCAGAGACCACAAAATACTTTTTTGTATACTTGATTACCATGCACAATTTTTTTTGTTGCTGTGTACTCTCTCAGGATTGCACTGTGGGTTGTAGATGGTGTAATTCATACCCTACAAAAATAAACAGAAATAAGTATTTGCTTTACAGAGGGGAATTTCCTTTTGCTACCGACTAGAAAGTAACTGGAAACATTTGTGTGCATTGGAGTCAAACAGAACTTAGGGTAAAAATGCTCTGCGCTATTATCTTTCACACGCGATCAAATACTTAGTACTAGGCCAGGAAATGGCCAGAACAACCTCACAAGCCACATTGCCTGCCCCCGTGAGAAATTCTACTGAAGCACCAAATCTATATGGCTGCCCATACATCAGAGAACACTAGAATAGGGGTTTGCACCCTTTTTCCGTGCTATGTAAGGTCTCTTTAATATTAGCCATAAGCAGGGGCATAACTACCAGGGGAGCAGACCTGCAGGGGTCCCCCATCTTCTTATTTTCCCTATAACAGATAAGAGCCTCCTCCACTGTAGATAAAGTTAGAGGGGGGGGCCCTATCAAAGATTTGCTGGGGGGCTCAGTTTTTTTAGTTATGTCACTGGCCATAGACACTGTGCCATAAACCCCAACCTTGGCACACACCCCTTTTTTTAGTGTATGAGATTAGTATTTTTTACAAAGTTCTCAATGTGCAGCATGAGATACACTGGTCTTTCTCCGAGCCTTGTAGTAATTATTGTGTAGGCACCCAAACTATTACCTTTCATCCCTCTCTGATACACAGTGTGGCTCTATTTGTAGGACAATCGGCTGTTCAAAATTTTTCCTGATGTATAATATAAAAAACACAAATTATAAAAGTCAAATGTATGAATTATGTTTCATAGTAAGATTCACTTAAATATCAGCTTATCGTCTTTATACCGAGCCACATACTGGGTGTTTAACCGTGGGCAGAGCAGGGTTTTTATGGACATATTGGCAGATTATATCTTGGTGAATGTGTCCTCACTAGGGCCAGTCTAATATTTATTATTATGGCCACACTTATTCATTATTATTTACAACATTATATATTTATAAATATATAGTTAGACAGACAGATATTACATTTATAGAAATAGATAAGATAGATAAAAAGTTAGATCGATAAGAGACGAGAAGTAGATATATGTGATATTACATTTAATTATTAATGTTTGCAGATTCTGTGTTTAATGTGTATGGAATCTTTTCTTGCCATTTCCCTTTTATTAACATTTCAACAATATAAATTTATAGATGAATAGATAGATAGTAGATAGATAGATAGATAGATAGATAGATTGATAAGATGAGATAGATAGATAGAAGATGAATGAAGATAGAGATAGATAGATAGATAGATAGATAGATAGATAGATAGATAGATAGATAGATAGATAGATAGATAGATAGGAGATAGATGATAGACAGATAGATAGATAGACAGATAGACAGAAAGACAGACAGACAGACAGACGACAGACAGACAAACAGACGATAGAAGTAGATAGATAGATAGATAGAAGTAGAATGAAGATAGACGATAGATAGATGATAGATAGATGATAGATAGATTGAAAGATAGACAGATAGATAATAGATAGATAGATATCGATAGATAGATAGATAGATAGACTGAAATGATAGCTACACAGATAGGTGATAGTTTAGTGAGTGATAGAAACACTGATAGTAAAGAAACACAGATATGTGATAGATAGATAGATAGATAGATAGATAGATAGATAGATAGATAGATAGACTGAAAGATAGATACAATATAGGTGAGTAGCTAGATGGATTGATAGAAACACTGATATGTAATAGATAGAAACACAGATATGTGATAGATAGAGAGAAAGATAGATAGATATGATAGATAGATAGAAGAAAGAAATAAAAAGTCACAGAAACTACTATATACCAGGCACTGGATAAAAGAAAACAAACTGGCCCCCTAACTGGAGAATATCAAAAACCCTAAAGAGTTACAAGTCCTGAGTCTCTACAGACGGGGCTCCAAGCCTAGAAATCAAGTCTGGCTGAAACAGACAAATATAACCAAGAGAGAACAGACTGTGCCGGCATGGTGACCAGGGAACCTTAGAAGATTGAGCCCACTTCCTCTACACTCCCCAAATACAAAGCAATACAGGACCCCCATTTCAGTTGCTGTCGGAATCCCAGAAATACGCCCCGTGCGGCGGTGTTAACCATGAGTCAGTGATTGCTGTGAACATTTATAATGTTTTTGGTCTGGTTTGGCCAAAACCAGTGGCTTCATTTTCCGCAAATCTTGTGTTTACTGGAGTTTTTTTAGGTGTTAATGTTTTAACTTTAGCTAGTCCTTACAAAGTCAGTAATTACTGCTTTTTTCAACAAAAGGACATAGACAGGTTTTTGAAGGGATACTAAAAACTATTGAAATGATACCACCTGGAGGCAGATTTTAGTCAGCTACCTTTTCAGTGTATTGTTCACAGCAATGCACAATGGAATCCAGGAAGTTTTACTGTTTATATTCTCTTACCAGCTGTTTCTTATTTCCCCCTCTCTAAGAAGAAACCTTCGCCCCTTACCTTAAACATTCTCTGCCTTCCCCATTCCCATCGCTGTAGGTGATTTCAGTAGAAAGTCATAGATATTGAACAGTACAATAGGCATTTCTAGTTATGGATGAGCTTGAGGCCTAGGCATACTCCAGATTATATGTGGCTGAACAGAGTTTGGTAAGAGGATAAGGAGATGCAGCTAGGACACAGGGAGAGAAATAAAAAATAAAAAAAAGCCAAGTATTTTTTACAATGATGGAATTTGGTTTTATAACCTGACAAAGAATAATGTACAAAGCATGTATACAATGTACAGGGTCTAATGTCTGAATGATAAAAACACTGCATTCTGTAGTTGTGTCTTTGTTGTTCCATGGAGCTCCTTTGTTACCATTGTATGCACTTTGTGGTGATAACAGTGATTGGCGCACTTTCTAGTGTGGTTCCTGAGTTAGCGGTATATGTAAACAGGGACCATACTAGTGGAGAGTGCACTTGTGTGAGCACCCCAGCATGGTATTATTCCTAGTACTCCCCCACACCCTCCCCTTGCCAAGAAACATGATTTATGCCAAGATCATCCGGGGTTGGGGGTGTGCCTATAGGTGAGTCCCCCTGTGGAAGACCACATGGGCCTCATAGCCCTATAGTTTTCCTTCAAATGATTAAAACTGGACAGGAACTGGAAATAAATCTGTTAAATTAATCAAACGTTGAACTAAATATCTAATCCCTAGAGCTAGTATTGTATAGCCACAGAAACTACTAAAATCCTTCAATCAACCCAAGCCTCAATTTGACATTTTCTATCCTGAATTTTGTTTTTAGCTAAAAAAATCCATATCAAAACCCCAAACAGGTTTGTTCACCCTACTGGTCAGTGGGGGTCCCATGAAAACCCTTTATTTGGTTGAGGTGTCATTACAATAATTAATCCTGAATGTTTTCTATAAATTCAAACTTAAAGATACCTGTGTTTTATTACACATTTACTCATTAACATTTAATTTATCTTTGCAGGTCCTGCAGCCCATGCTTCTCCCTCTCACCCCTGCCAAGCTGTCATGTTAACTACTGGATGACCCGCCTCTGACCTCTCTGTAATCAAGACTGAGCAGTAAGAATCCCGATTGTTTCCAGGTATATAGAGCAGCTGCAGAAATCAGGAAAATGACATAAAAGGCGGAATTGCAGGTGATTTCTCTACAATGCTGCCAAATACAGACGTGAGGATTAGGAATGATGACGAATTTTAATATTTAATGAATCTATAGTAAAATCCCCCTGATATTTAAAATATTCCTGGTAGCTAAGCTGAGCAAGAGAACCTGCTTGAACAACCATTTTCAGAGCAGGATTATCCACAAAGTAATGCAGACACCTGCAAGGGCCATTATCAGAAACAGAAAACATATTAGCCAGCTAGTCAGTCCTGCCTAAGGCAGCTAACACAGGCCAATATCTGACATATCCGTTGGATCTGGCAGGAATTCTGAACATCGGCAAGGTATAAGGTCTGACAACGACCAACCACAATGAAGACGAAATACCGGATCTGCATCATTGTCGTCAGGGGCGATGGAAAATTTCCATCAGTCGTATTCCACTTCTAGAGAGCTGATACGATGATATTGCCTATTGTTGTATGGCCAAGTGATCCCCTTACTGCATTCATTGCATTTGTTGGCACACATGCCATTTGTAATGGTATTTTAAAAATGATTGGAAAATTCCTTCTTCTATAGTTTTTTCTCCAAGTGTTATATTTATTGTTTCACTAACTTCCCCTTAACAAAGACAGGTATATATATTTATATATATTAAAGGGTAGCAGAAAACATTCATTTCATTTCCTTTATAGCCATAAATAGAACAGCTCCTCCCAGTGGTCACAAACAACACTTTTTCCCCTATTAGCGTAATGCAACATCAGCTCCCCTTCACACAAAAACTTTGAATAATCAGTAAAAAATCACTGACATAGGAAAGCTAAGGATTAAAAATAATGTTAAATGTAAAAGTTATCTCCATACACCAAGAGTAACAAAGCAAAACCCTAAAGGCCGTTACTAAGAGTACAACACTCTACGAGAAAGGAGAGTAACTGGTACTTAGGGGAGATAAAAGAACTGTGGATAAGAAACAGACAGAGAGAGGAAAGAAGGAACAGGGGTATGCAGACAAAAAAATAAAGAAAAAAATAAAGAAAATGGGTAAATATTAAACAAACCATATTGAAAAAGATTGTTGGATTTGCCCCCGGCACATACAAGTGAACAAAGGTAAAATGTTGAAATAAAATGGGCACATATATAGATAAAATGGGCACACCATAAGATAATAAATATGGTAATTGTTGTCGACACATTCCTGAACACAATCTAATCCGTCCAGGGTCTGCCAACGGTTTTTATCAGCCTGTGTCTTTCCAGGTAACTAAAAGATTACTGCCGAGGGTCTAATTAATCCTCCATTCTCCAATGCAAGCCTTTCCATTAAAGAGGTTTATTTTTAAAATCCCTTAAAAACATATGCATAATATAAATGATTTCTTCCTACAGATATCCTCTGGTGCTGTAAAATGGGACTTAATGCAGCACAACATTTGGAAATGTGTTACTTAAAGGTAAGTAACGGAGAGGCAGCGAGAATTGATTGGTATTTATATTAGAGTTATCTATATTATCATTTCTATATAGATGTATTTTTAGATGTGTTATATTTCTGGGAATTGTTGTATTTCAGGATCTGATGATTGCGAAACGAGGAGATACAGTGTCGGACTGGCTGGGGTTACAGGGGAATCCCCAGTGGGCCCACAGCCCAAGAAGAAAACAGAGAAAACAGTAAATTTAAATACAGAGCCAAAGGGACAGTAAGAGAAATGCTACAAATAAGCAATAGGAGTCATAGTAGGAGTAAGACAGACAGGTAAAAAAGTGATAATGGAGATATGAAACGTTAGGTGGGCTACACTAACTCATCCTAGTGGGCCCCTGTCTGAGATTTCCTGGTGAGCCCAACAGTCCAGCCTTTCACTGGATTATAAATATATAAACATTTTAATGCTAGGTTTCCCTAAGCAGGGTGGTGGTCCCTAGGGTTTTTGGCACCTGAAAAAAAAAATTTCCATGGTTGTCTCAGGCGGCGGGTGTGTGGGGTGTGGCTTGCTTGGGTGCTTTTTGTGGTGTTGCTAAAAGTTTGAAATTTGTATTGTGTAACAGGTATTATACAGTTACCATTGTATAATACATAAATCCATATGTTGGTGCAATTGCTGACATTGTTTTAAGAAATTCAAACCATACTTTCTCTAGAAAAAGATGTTGGCCAAAATATTTGTAAGCCTGCACCACGCCAAGGTTAAACTCTTCAACAGGGCCCTAACAAACCTGACTAGTTCTTAATCTTAACTTAGAAATTCCTTTTAGCAAAATACAAACACACCTAGAGAAAGAAAATATTTAAAAACATCTGCAACAAAGACATGGTTGGAGCACAACCGGGAGAAATCTGTAGTCCCCATCATATATGTTATGTAAGCAAATTTATTTAAGAGTCATTTAGTTCAAATCTTTTGGTCAAAAACCTTTTAATACCATGAGAACCCTATCAGTCACCATATGAATCCCTAACTTAGAAACAGAATGATCACCTCTAAAATGTTTTAAACAGTAAAAATGTATCTTACTATATATTACAAAAGCAACGTTAAAAATATTAAATTAAAACCATTCGTTCTATCTGGTGCTGTCTTCTCTTTTGTTCAGCATGATGGCATAAGTTGTACTGTGGGCCTGCACACAAGATGGGCCTTGCCGCGTGCACACACAACACATCTTCCTAGGCCTCCTTTCCAGTCTCTCTTCCTTCAAGGATTCCGTGCCTTTTTTTCTTCGATAACTCTTCCAGGCTTTCTGTCCCTTCCTCCCTCTATGTTTCATTGTTTCGTCAAGCAAGGCTGTAGTAGAAGAGACACACTACTTACAACACAAAAACATACAACGTTCAAGATCTAGGTCTCTTCCTCAGGTATAACTTGGTAACATGGCCAAACACATTTATACCTAAATGAATTCATCACTCTAATAGTGTTCATCTTCTACTAACCTTATTGGTTTATTGTAGACCCTGAAAATTAAAGTTGTTCAGTGAGGGTTAGTAGAGGGTAGTAGAGGGTTTGGAGGATTTGCATCTACCAACTTGTCTAGCTATTAGCCAAGAGCAGTGTGTGCTACAGTACATCTGGACTTTGCAGATTTATGTTTCATCCCGTTATAAACTCTGGTCGTGTAAGTGACGTAAAACATTACGCGACTGGAGCTCAATTGGACCAATCAGGCCGGAGAGACGCAGAGGAGCCACGCCAAGGTAAAGCCCTGCAACGCAAAAAAAAAAAACCAAACAGATCAAAGACTGCCGCCTTGTGGCAATCCTAGAGGGCACGCCATAAGCAAGTCTTTTCAGATTGCTTTATGGAGGAGGCCGCCCTGTCCCGAGAAACAAAAATAGTTTGAGGGTTTTCACAAAAAATAGAAGGTGAGGAAACATGGTAATATGTTTGGTTACATTGTTGAAACTTTATTTTTCTGTGTTTCTCTTATGGAAGACAATGTTGGCAAAACAGTGATCAGATAGATTCAAATAATTGGGGACAAACAGGGAGATTTTAGTTAGCTGTGGAGTTTTGTTCAATAGCAGTTCTGGAAGTTCCAAAAAATCAATTGTAGAATTTTCAATTTATGAAGACAATGTTTTATCTTCCAATAGAAATAGAAATTTCTTTCTGTTTTTTTTATAGAGGATTTTCAATTTCCAAATGGTATTTTCAGTTTTTGATTTTCAATAAAAAGTTCTGAGTTTGAAAATAACAAAAAAACAAACAAAAAAAACAAAAAAACGTGGATCCACAGATTGGAAAATGGCTGTTCGGATGAACTGGGATCCATCACATAATTCCTGTCTAGTGTACAGTTGTTACCAATTCATCGTAAATAGGGGATTTGCTAGAGGAATTTTAAGATTAAGAGTGGGAGAGGAGAAGGAACACTCCACCTTTTAAACGAGAGAGGAAGGAGAAACCACTATAAACACTAAAGGGGGGGAGGAGTAAATTACTTTACATTGATATAGTCGAAGATAGCGAAGAATAGGAAATACACAGGACCACCTTTAAAATGATTACTGTTAACTACTCTCTCCAACACCATTCAATATGGAGATTTGCCTCTTGAAGTACCAGAAATCTTTCATCTTATGGCATAGTAGCACGCCTTCAAGGCATTGGGATATGGGTGCTTGGGTGTTTTTCCCCGAAAGAGCTCAAGGAAGGAAAGGAAAGCTCTCCAATATCTGCCACAGCAGATAGGAAAGTGATGCAACAATGTGTTGGAGTGTTTAATTGTAGAGACTCTGTGCTGCGCGCATTACTTGCTTGATAGTACATATGATTCTTGTTTTGATCAGACCCCGAAGGCTCAAATTATTCTAGTATTCAGACCAGGAAGTGGTCTCCAACCTTGCGTACATTCACGCAGCTTCCCAGGGGATTGATAATATGCTTTTGCTATTGGTCATTACTCCTGTAGCAGGAACGTCGGAGGTTACCGTCTAATAAATTAAACTTTCATTCTTTTATTACACCCTGGGACAGCGTGAGACACAGTCTGCAACCACCCATACAGGATCTTGTTGCAATTTCTAGGATGGGCTTTATCGTGTCAACAAACGTTTTTAAAACAAGATTGTTCATTACCAAATAAATGAATTCTTTAGGCTACACAAATTCCATCCACAACTAAATTTTCTATTCATGTTTGTTACGTCCATATGGGCTACCATTAGATTCATTTTATTTTTTCTAACCAAATGACCACTTCCCATTATATGTGCCATTGGTCATTTTTGTAATAAATTCTGTTTGGGCCTGGCCTGATTGACCCTTGCCTCTGCCTGTGTACTACGTGGTAAATTTCGATGTTCAGGAAGGCAATTGGCCACTTATGTTACGAGGATATCTAAAAGCCGCCATTATATAACTGAGAGTGACATTCTTTTACTACGAAGGTTATTGATTAATGGGTAATTAATCATTGGCAGAAACAATGTTTAGCAAAGTCAAATAAAGCCTGGATCAATGAGACTGTCTTCTACATAAATCTTATGTGCTAGGTACACACAGGGCAATATTTCTACCAGACCCAACTGATTTTCCCACCAAGTTACAGTCTATCTGGGGCTGTTTCTTCACCCCAAATCAAAAGAAAAGTTCAATTAGGACGTTGGCATTATTTTGTCTGATATGTGATTTTACCTGGTGGGGCCGCACAGTCACCCATTCGAACTACATTGTGGCGTTTATTTTTACAGCACTACCACAATATTTGTCAACAACTAATGCCAACCTGTTGTTATGCTCAGGTTATCGATGATTGAACATCCCATTTTTTTCTGCGGTTTACCTGATTGACAAATCAGCATTGAGGGATATTTTCCTCCATTAATGAGGCAAAATTATGCTTTTAATATCTGGTTTAATAATACTTTAATAAGTGCTGAATATACCTTGCCGGGTTAGGGGCAGGCCAAACACTAACATGTGGTAAACAGAGTTGATAGCCAATCAGATGTTTAGTCTTTCATATTGATAAATAATATCTGATGATTGCGCAGAATTATTAAGTAATAGTTATATTCAATATCCCTGAATAAATAGCACATTTTTAAAACCACCACACCTGGCAAAATAACAGAATTTTACTTCCTTTTAAACAAGGTCTCGAAACAGATAAGTTCCAGTTTTAGTCACCTAACATTATCATTTGGTACACTGTTATATGGGAAGGCAAAAAACTTATTTCTTGTCGATCTGTTGTATCACTTAGTCAATGGACTTGAGTTTAGTGTCTTGAAGACGTTTACGTAGTCATCGACTGGTCTCTCAATTACAGAATGATTGTACAGTAATCTGTGGGCAATTATGTTACCCTGGGAAACGTCCCAATTAGCATATCACAGCCAGTTTGTTAATGCACGTGATTGGATAGTGCAAAGAGGTGTTATAGGAACGCCCAGATGTAAGGTGCAAAACAGCATTGTATATGCAGACAGTGGTGTTGACCCACACCTCTATTTAGGCTTTGTTTTACATAGCATTGCCTCCTTACACCTACGCTTGAACCAGTCACGTTCCTTGCCAATATGTTAACATTACAATCTTCAAGGTATGTACTTTATCCTGTAAGATGCAGGTACACGGCTCTGAGTCCTGACCGAGGAATTGGGCTCTTCTGAGCTGGGGCCATACGTTGATGCAGTTGCCAAACTGTCTGCCAGTACAATGGTTTTTGACACCTTACCTGGGCATGTCATAACACCTCTTAGCCACTCTCCAATCATGCCCTTAACACCTGGCTATGATATGCTAAAGGTGGATTTCCAGGGTAACTTAATTGCCACGATTCCTGACAAGTCATGCTCGAAATGTGAGAAAGCCAGTCGTATGAATGATGTGAACGTCTTCAAGACTAACTCAAGTCCAGTTGATCTAAGTTGAATACAACAGATATACCAGACCTGATGGAATGAGAACCTTCACAAGCATATTCTTTTGTCGAGCATTTGTAAAAGACAAAGTACCACTAGATATCAATAAACACTAAATCACATATATTTTGCTGGTTGTGTGTTTGTTTTTCCTGTTTCCAGATATTAACTTCATAATCATCTATAATTACAAACTACAGTCTTGTAAACATTTTGCTTGTTAAACTTAATGTAGAGCTGTCTACTTGTTTTATAGTAAGGATTAAATTGTTTCTTAAACATTAAGTAAAGCAGCCTTATTTATTAATAATATTTCCCATAATGGCAAATATAATATATTTTAAAAATCAATAATTTAGGCAATAAAACGTACCTTAAATAAGCATCTCAAATTCCGACACATATTGTCTGGTGTTTGGATATTAGTATATAAGCCTCTAAGTGTAAAAGTGCCTTTTAGGTGTCGGTGCTTTGTGTCTTTTTTCTGGCAATTCAGGAATGACTGGATTTTGTAACATCGAACCTAGGACCTTTTAGCTGATGCGAAACGAGTGGGGGGAAAAATAATTCTATAGAGAAACGGTTTGTGTATGTGAAAAATGTCCTGTAATCCTATGGCACGAAGGAGCAACCAGAATAAATGGCAAATCATGTCTATAGCGTCCGTTATTTGATTAGAGCAATGAGTACATAGGAAACATGTAAAGAATACTGACGTCCTACCAAAATACAATACACAATGAAGAAGAACATCCTGTACATGTACTGTGTACAAGTTACAACAGGGAACATTACTCAGTGTGAAGGTTTCAGTTCCATGAACACAAACTAAACCTTATTTTTGCCTGATAATCTGCCTTCATATACCATTGGAATACGGCGGGGCTGGTTGATTTCTGTTGGACTGGTATAGACAATGTAGGTCAGGTCAAAATCTATTTGTATGCTTTTCCTTATATTTTTTATAACATAGGGAGTAGAGTGACATGTTGGAATATTTGGACAATTGAAACTATTGAACACTTTGTGGAGTAGATATATATATTCAATGTTTACTATCAGTCGTTTTTAAAACAATCACTAATTTATTACTATAGATTTGTTATATTACTATTAAAATCAAATTGTATAATGTGTGTAGCATGTATATAAGGGGTATTGTATGAAAATCACCAACACATACAGCAGATAAATAAAGAATAATTACATAAATATACCGAATATTATTTATTAATCATAGTAATGGGTACCGTAATTATTACCGTGTGGGGGACCAATATGACACAACACCTTGAAAAAACAAGTACATTATTTCAAGTGTTACATATACCATAATACAGTCCAAGGAACACCCATCACCCGGTGTGGGCTGTATGCAGACAAGTGGATAGGTGCCGTTTCCACTAGCCTCCATTCCAAGGGCCGAGAAAGTTCTCTAGCACAAGAAAAGATATGTGGGGCGCACACCCTCATCAGTGAATATTATTGTTAAAAACACTAAACGTTTGTTACTTGGAAAGGGACAGGGCGTCTTGAAACATGTTGGTGTTTACAATAAATAGTTGTTGACTCACCCATGATAGTGTGCCTTCCCCCTTTATATCTTTTTGATGCTAGACACTTACAAATAACCAGCATCGTATTTACTGAAAGACAATCTACTGACCATACAATCTCTACTGGAGAGTTTCACCTGCCTGTGGGTACCTATATGTAGCTTCGCTTTCCTCCGAAACCAGACTGGCAGGTATTGAGAATTCCTTCTCCTTTGAGAATAGAAAGACAATTTCTAATCACATTGCGGCGCTTCCTCTATGAAAAGTCAGAATTAAAGCAAAGGCATCTTTTTAAGAACTTTATAGACAAGTAAAATTGTTTTTCTTTGATTTTGAATGGGCGTATCATACCCAAACAAATACATATATCCAGCACCAAGCTATTTTTAGTGTTACTATACCCGGTAATAACCAGTTACCATAACAACATCACACAATGCTGGGTGTGTTATCCCCTGAGATGATGTTTGTAAGTGCACACAATTTAATAATTGGTCAGTTAAAAAAAAAAGCTGGATGAGTTTCTGCAAACAAGGAATGTACAGTATCTGGTATTGGACACATAAAGTAGAGTTGTTCCAGGGAAATTTCCGATGTGCCAATGCGTCAAAGAATGGAAATTTTTTTTCCCCCTTTCATAATTTGTGGGGTTTTTGTTTGCCTTCGGTCTGATCAACAGTAGGCAGGATATGAGGATATTGGCTAGAGCGGGTTGAACTGGTGGACGTGCGTCTTGTAGGCAACCGTCAAATAATGATACTATACGAACCTATACGTATATTACTCACATGGCATCAATCATGTTAATTTCCTATTAAGTTATCTACATATTAGTATAATGTCCTAATTTTTTGGTTAATAAATTACTTCCTCTTTGTACATTTGTTTTACTTGTAAAGGTAACTCATTTTGAAATCACATCTTTATAACTACATATGTGTGCTCTCCGGCTGTCAATAAGGAAAATTAGTTATTCCATCTCTGGGCTCAAGGTTGTTTATACTGTTATCTGAAATATACTAAGCCTGTTCTGTTTTTTTATAAACTACATTTTAAAGGATAACTTCTGAGTGGAAATTACAATTGTTTCGAATTCATATCTACTTGGTTTCACATTGACATCAATGTACATCTCAATCCGTGATAAATTGCTGGCATATAGAGGCCCTAGACATTCAAATGGTGTGTGTTGTAATTCAAAAAAAACCATCAACTGCTAATACATTTTTTTCTTTAAAATGGAAGCACGCACATTCAGTTACGTTCATTTACAGTAAACAATAAGACAGATTTCACACTGCTGAAAAATATGTGACATCAGCTGACGTAATAGCAAGATCAAATGTCCGATAAAGGGCCTGCTGTTTCGTATTACTGCTGAGAAGTGGATACCAATAAACCATGAGTAGCTGTAGCTCATATTAAAAAAAACCCCATCATTCTGTATACAGCGCCAAAAGGTACCGGTACCCCCAGCAAACAGATCCTCTCTGCCCTTTTATTTCTTAAAGCAATTCAGATTTCACAAATGGAGTTGCGTAACAATAAATTCTTTATTTACCACTTGGTTTATATATTCCAATAAACGAAACTCATTATGTACCAAGCGGGAACGTTTATTCTAATGCTTTGTTTGTTCATATGGAAGATCATCATATAACGACAGGACCCGTATCCCCCTACCATCTGATGAGGTACTAACTATTTCTGTGTCTGCAGAGGGATGTGGGGCTCCTCCTGTGATGTCACTATTTGTCCAGTGGGAATTTTTTTTACATTTCACTCACTGTAGCGTGGGTTGTTTTTTATTTAAAGAGGAAATAGAGCAAAACATAATATCCCCAATGTACTCTGACAGGTGTTGTCGTCATTACAATTATATGAGTAATTGAATCATAAACATTTTATGAATAGTTATGAATATAATAGATATTAATACGTATTAATAGGCATATATAATAAAAAAATAAGTATGTCATACACCACTATGAGGTTACAGCTAAACCCATGTTTACACCCGTATGTACCCTCGATGGAAAATGCAACATAGCCTCAATACAATGAGATTCAACTGATAAGACCAACTATTTACACCCAGCAATGTGTGGGGGCTTCTGCCCTCGTTGTTACGCAATATGTCCATCTGTGATCATGAATGACATACCGAGAGCTCCAAACATGTAAACATTGTTGCTCCAAATCAATATGGGTTCAATGGTTGCTTCCAGCGTGAGTGTATGTCTTTTTCCCAGTGTGTGGGGCCTAACAGTGAATGCCCATAATATATGGACTATGGATATCTACCCACCTTCTTTGACTACTGAGATGGTTACTAATGCAGCAAAGCCTTTGGGGAAACAAAAGGAAGTTCCACAGTCGTGTGCTATAAAATAGCATATGTCTAGCTAATCCAGAAATCAGGACATGATTTCTCACTCCCAGCATTCCCGGAAAGGTGGATCTTTAGTCCCTGTGACCAATGCAGTGTCCAGGATGTGCTTGGGTATGTTAACTGCAATATAGGCTAAAGGATTATAGATTTTTATCTACGTCGATACAAATATTTTGATTGTGTAGATCTCGTCGTGCAAGATACATTCTGGCTCTAGTTTTACAGGACTGCCCTAGTTTGAGTGAGACTTGTCCCAGTTCCTTTAGACTGTTGAACTTTTTCCCACGAAAGCAGGGATGTTAGTTAAGGGGGGGGGGACAGTAGGTCCATGGCTAGCTGGGCAGTCAAGGAATTGAGCCATGCATCCCAATTCCCATGTTGGAGGAGTATGACCAGAAAAATAAGTATTCTAGGCCTACATTTCTCTTTAATTTTACGATATACCTGCAAGGGTAAGAGCGGCATTTAAACTTTCCTGTAGGAATCATCAGGAGTATCAATATTTCAGTTCAATAGCTAGATCCCCGATATTCCACCACCTTAGTCTGAAATATAAAATCAACAAACACATCAATCAGTCAAAAAAATAAATGAAATACATTAACACTTGGAGAGTTTAGCTTTGAAAATACCAGAATGTTTTAATAGATATATGCATGATGTTTACTTGCCCCAGTAATTGGGTAATTGATTGATACGGCATCTCCTGTTTGTCAACGACACCGTGGTCTGCCTACTAATATGTTTGTATGACAACAAGTTTTCCTTTTGTTAACACAGTAATAAATGGTACCGATGTTCAATCAATAAATCAGTCAAACACTTGGATTGTGTCACAAGAACTGACGACGAGTTAGAGGTAGCATATACACATGCATGTGCATGGCACATGTAAATATTGTTTCAGGGAGTTTCCCTATAAATAAACCAACCAGAGACATACAGCTAAGGCAGAGAGACGAATGGATTATGTGCGAATTAGAAGAAGCTTAATGTGGCCAGTAAAATAGATTTTTACAGAGACGTATAATCTGGTGTCGTACTCCTTGTTCCTTCTCAGGTTCTCTAACACTGGTGTGGTAATTTTTTTCTCCCTTTTTGTGAAGAAACAACGTTGAAGTGGTAAAATCCAGGATTGACCAACGCAGATCATAGAAATTGGTTACATGGAAAGTTAGCAGAGCTACATTGGTCAAATCTCATACGGGAAATACCGATTCATATCCAACTCGTAATATCGACCTGCTCTGTATCCGATATACCAGATATCAGATGTTAAACATCAAAAGCCAATTTGCGCACAAAACCAATGCAATTCAGGTTAAATCCTCATGGCAGCATACGACGGCTTCCTTCAGTTAATGTGGTGTTTTTGTCATTGAGGATGTGAAGTGCATTAAATATGACAATAAAAGCCATTAAAATATCCATTATTTTATGGGAAATCTTTTCATGTTGAGGGCCTGTGGTAGAGTCAGATAACTAAAACAGACTTACATTAGGATATTACACCAGGTTACAATATTTATGTACATTATGTCATATAAAATATCATGCTGCCTCTGGGCAATGTTGAAATAATAACACAGCCAGTTCCATCCTTTGGGTTAGTGTCTAGGTATTTGGTGCATGCTAAAACATAATGGGGCCCAATTCCACTGTCATACAGAAATCTACCAGGTGATATGGGCCTGGTACAAACAGGATTTATTTTGTTGATGATTGGCTCCAACTGATATATTTATAGATCAGCTCGAAATTTGCTAACCATTACCATAAAGAATATTTCCTCGTGTAGTCTGCAGTTGGTTCATATTGGCCAGGTTGCCCTGAGTGTCGTGCCCCATTCAAAACTTATAAAGAAGGTCTGTATGTATGTTGCTGGCTTGTGGTTATAACATGCTTTACTCAAAAAGCAAGTCTGCTCCTGTTCCTGTACAACGTTTTTAGTTTATATCCCAGTAGCAGCCCCTAGTACTATGACAGTTCACTCAGGCCAATTTTATTTGGAGTAGATTGGACAGTGATTGCTATTAAATTGCCAAATGCTCAGGGCATGATCCCCATTGGATCAATACACCACTAGCCCTTCTAGATAAAAGTTCATATTATGTATGTGAAAGAATACTGCTCACCAAAACCAATAAAAATAACAAGAATAAAATGATAATCATTGAATGGTAGAATTCTTTTATGATAGGTGTCCCCTGTTAATGCGGAATATTAAGGACAACACAGCAGTGGACAACATTTGTATTCGTTTAAAGCATCAAAGCTTTCACCTGTCACAGCACATCTGTATATACAAATGTTCCATGTATTTATTTAATGTCATTATAACCATTAAAGATGATTTTTGCAATCAACATGAGTAAATGCAATGCAGTAACAGGTAAACTACATGATAATATCTGGGATTAATTATAAACATAGTTATAGAAGACATCCAAAATGAAAATGACCATTATTAAGCCAGCAAAACGGATTTCACATGGAATGGGAACTGTGATTTCCCCAGTTGGTAAGTCATTTCCTGTCATTATTGTAGTCATTTTAGTGAAAATGGGGAGAAATACTGTACATAGATGGGACATGGGCTGTGGATATTCTACCTGTGTAAATTGCTGGAAAGTTGTCTAAAGCACATGGAGACAACTAGTAGTGGGATACAAGAAGAGTAGAAATTGGAGTATGTCAGTAGGAAAACAGAGACTAGGAGAGAAGATATAGCGACTAGTAGAGTATAGGAGGGTAGGAGATAGGAGACTAGAGGACTAGAGATCTACTAGGAAAGTAGAGACAAGGACAGTAGGTAGTCAGTAAAGGCAGGAGGAGGAGTCTAGATAGTGTCAAAGTAGCCACATGGTGCTAGGAGAGTAAAATAGTAGGAGACCAGAAGAGCAGAAAGTAGAGAGAGTATAAGAGTATGAGAGTAAAATAAAGGAGGGACTAGGAAAAGTAGAGGCAGGAGAGTAACAGTCAGGAGACAAAAAGAGTTTGAAAGTAGGAGAGTATGCGAATAGTGAAAGGTAACTAGTTGAGACTGGGAGAGTAGAGCTATGTAGAAGTAGATGTAAGAGACTGAAGAGTAGGCGTATAGAAGACTGGAACGAACTAGGGGGGGACAAGGGGAAAGCCGAGACAAGGGACAGTAGGGTAGGAAAGGAGGAGAGGATGAGTCAGGAGAGGAGCAGAGCACATAGGCGACTGGAGAGTAGTAAGGATAGTAGGAGACTATAAGAGCGGAAAAGTAGGAGAGTATGAGAGTAAAAGCAAAGGAGACTAGAAGATAGAGGCTATGAGAGTAACATAGTAGGCGAACTAAAACAGTTGAAAGTAAGATAAGAGTATGTGAGGTAGGAGAATAAAAGACTAGGTGAGACTGAAATAGGAGGCTAGGAGAGTAGAGACCGTGAAGGACTAGTAAAGTATAGGAGAGTAGGACAAATGGAGACAGAAGACTAGGGTTTACTAGGAAAGTATAGACAAGGACAGTAATGTAGTAGGAGAGGAGGGCCTAGGAGATGAGGAGAGTAGGAGACTAGGAAAGTAGGAGACTTGAAGAATAGGAGAAAGGGTGACAAGGAGAGTAGATTTTTTTGCACATACAGTGAATCTGTTCAGCATTCTAGGGGATTCACACATTAGAATGGAAATGTTCCCCATTCAGAGTTTACCTGGGATCCATGATAGTTAGACCCAGGGGGGTCTCTCTCAATGAGGCAATATGAGCAAAATGCTCAGGGAGCATCCCTGATAAACATCAGAGAGGCGGCAGGCAGAGCTCACTTAATTTTGTACCACAATTTGGTATATGGATAAAGGTCTTTTTGTGAGGAATTGTATAAATACCGCTTGTGATGTTGCAGTTTAAAAAGACCAAATGTTAACCACACCCTTCCTTGAAGCCACACACACCTAACAGTGGTTTTGCATTGGTGCATTCATGGCGCCTAGTGGTACATAAGGCAGCATTCAAAAGTTGGCTCAGGTGGCAAAAACCCTAGAGACGCCCTGGTTAGACCCCCAGTAACCATATCTCTATCACGTCACAGTCCCAGGTACACACATGGAAGGATTCATTCATCCTGGACTGACCATTCTGCACTTCTGGACGGTTTGCCAGGACTACACGGCCTGTTGCGGCGATCTGTCAGCCGTGGCAACTTTTTCGGAAAGTCTGATCGGCCACAGACGAAAACCTATACAATTTTGAGCCCATTCGACCATACACTGAACTATCGGTGCTGAAAAGTTATGTGTGTACACAGCCCCTAATATATGGACACAGATCATTTGCCATTTATGGAATTATATGGGTCTGTATGTGAGACGTGTTATAGAGAGGATGGGCTGGTATTAGACACAAATAATAATAATATAGTGGATAATGCACCCCTAACTGTAAATGATAAGGATATTAGAAGTCACCAAGGAGTTCTATGACCATACAAAGCACGAGTACCCTTTTATACAGGGCACCAGAACTCCCTGTTATTTACATGTCGGGGTGCATTATTTATTATAACCTAACCTTTGTGGCTTTGGTTTCCTTCTCCTCCTGGAAATGTAAGATTATAATGCCATAATAATTACAGTCCTCCCATAGAAATCCAATACAGGGGTAGGTTAATAATAATATATTAGTACAGTTGCCCAGTGTTGCCCTGTTCTCCCCAAACCTACCACACAGTGGTTTGGGGTTAAATGGATAAACATGGTCCCTAATGTGCCAGGACAGGTTGGAGATTTGCTGAGGAAAACATGTGACACCTCAGATGAACATCCTGAACATTCAGGAAAGACCAGGGATATTACCCAGACCAACAAAGAGAGACTCAGTGATATCTGGCCATGAAGGGTCTTTGTAGTTAACAACAATCCTGCCTGAATGGTCCTGCTACAGACACTTATAAATGACTCTATGCTCAGTGTGTACAAAGCAAGGGCTCTGGGCATGTTTGTGGGCAGCCCTGGTGAGGGTGGCATAGTGTTTATCAGGACAGAGAGAGGGGGAACAGAGGGAACCAGGGACTGATCCGCTCATTGCACATCTTCGTGCCCTGACAGAATCCAAATAATGTATATTTATTATTGGGAAAGATAAATTAGATTACTAAATACGAACATCCTTGAAAGAACATTCCAATATATTACCGCCCATCCCTAGATGGGTGGACCCTGTTCCTGATAGCAGTTGGTCTTTACTTTCAATAGCAGTTGATATGTAATAGTGTAATTAGTATAGTGTGTAATAGTAAACTGTGTGTAGTGATGTAAAGTGTAAAGTGCAATGTGTAACAGTGTAATGATAATGTGTAATGTGTAATAGCGGTAATAATATAAAGTGTTAATAGTGTAATAGTATTTTGTGTAAAGTGTAATAGTATAAGGTGTAATGTGTAATGGTATTGTGTGTAAAGTGTATAGGATAAGGTAATAGTATTTTGTGTAAAGTGTAATATTATAATGTGTCATGTGCAATAGGAAAATGTTAGTGTAATACATAATGTGTAATTGTGTAATGTGTAATAGGCGTAATAGTAAAATGTAAATGTGCAATAGTATGTGTAATTGTGTAATGTTGTAATAGTGTATTGTATAAGTGTAATTGTGTGTAGTTTAGTGTGTAATAGTGTAACAGTTGTAATTTGAATAGTATATAAGTATAACGTTAATAGTGTAATGGGTAGTAAAACATGGTAATGGTAGTGTTTAATGTTGAACAGTGTATATAATAATGTGTAATAGATACAGTGTAATGTGTATGGTGTTATGTGTAATAGGGTAATGTGCAACACTATTATAATGTAATTTGCAATAGATAACGTGAAATGGTGTTTTGTGTTGTGTAACAGTGTTAAATGAATTAAGGAACGTTCTTTAACTAAAAGTGTAAAAAACAAAAACGTGTAATTGAAATAAATGAGATGAATATGTGGAAATCTGTATATAGAAAACGAATCAATATATAAAATCAGAATTTTAAAATGTTCCCTAAACCCGTGGTTAGTACTTGGTTTTATTGTGTTCTATCATTTCTATGTATAAATGGTTTGTTCGATTTATTGTGTTTAGATAAATGGGGCAAGGACTGTCTCTCTCTGTCTCTATCTCTGAGTTTGCCTGTTCTCTCTCTCTGTCTCTTTCTCTGCCTTCTTTCTGCCTTTTTCTCTCTCCCTGTCTCTCTCTGTCTTTCTGGCTCTCTGTCTCTCCTGCCTCTCTTGATTCTCCGTCTCTCTCTGTCTCTATTTCTGTCTGTCGTCTGGTCTCTCTGTCTCTCGTCTGTCTCTTTCTGTCTCTCTATGTCTCTTTGCAGTTGCAAGATCTTTCCTTGTGGTATTTTGTATTAATATTTAGAATCTCCCTGAGAATTGGTATAACAATAAATAATATCGTGTCGTGTATTTAACGATAATAGAAGAACGGAATTAATCGCCTATAACGTTATTATTGACTGGCTGTATTTATTAAATTCTGTCTGGTTCCAATTCTATTGACCCAATTCTTGTAAATACATTTTAAAGATCTAATAACCTGAATAGAGACACATTTCTCATTTAAAAATAAGAAATAAAGATGCGATTTAGTTATAATAACGTATTCTAATCGCTGTAGGTGTCTTACACGAGTAATTTATAAAGTATTGTAATCGCCGTATGTAGTGTGTCTTACACCGGAGTAATGTGAATAAAGTATTGTATTCGCTGTAGTGGTCTTACACCGAGTAATGAATAAAGTATTGTAATCGTGTGTGGTCTTACACCGAGAGAATGTAATAAAGTAGTTATAATCGCTGTAGTTGTGTCTTACACCGAGTAATGTAATAAAGTATTCTAATCGCTGTAGTGTGTCTTACACCGAGTAATGTAATAAAGTTTGTAATCGCTGTAGTGTCTACACCGAGTATGTAATAAAGTATTCTAATCGCTGTAGTGTTGTCTTACACGAGTAATGTAATAAAGTATTCTAATCCGTGGCTGTAGGTGTCTTACACCCGAGTAATGTAATAAAGTATTGTAATCGCTGTAGTGTGTCTTACACCGAGTAATGTAATAAAGTATTGTAATCGCTGTAGTGTGTCTTACACCGAGTAATGTAAAAGTATTCTAATCGCGTAGTGTGTCTACACCGAGTAATGTGAATATCGTTCATAAGAGCTGTCAATAATAGGAATAAAATATAAAAAAATAAAGCTAAAAAATAAACCTCGATATATATCTGTACAGCCCCCTGTACTATGGTGTCCCCGCGTGTAATATTATTATACTGGGCAAATGTTATTACATTGGGGCGAATATATTACACATGGGATAAGGTCATTTCTATAGAATTCGCCTTTCGTACACATTTATCTTCATGTAGGTACACAGGTAAAAACCGGGGTAATCCAATGCCCCATTTTACTATGTGTCATCCATTACACATCATATATAATTACACATCTATTGGAGCTTTGATGGCAGGCAGAGAAGAGGTGTGGGTTATCCAGCAGGTGCACTGACCTTCCATATGCACATGAAATGACAGTGATGAACCAATAGGAACTGTAACGGTTTAGAAGGGAGACTTGAAGATCTATTGTGGACGTTGTATTCAATGCTAATAAAACCAGAGTCAGTTCTATGGCTGATCATTATATGGGGTTAAACAATAACACAGGGAGGGGAATTACTGTGGTCCAATATGTCCTAATATTCCAATGTGACTTTCTGTCATGAAACATCTGTTGCCCTCACTATTCCATTAAACTATTGCTGTGGTGCCTGTCAGGATATTTCCTACCAGGACTGGGATCCCTATAAGCGATGGGTAAATAAATGAGCCAATAGGGGGGTGGGGACATTAAGGTTATATAATTCCAAAGGGGTGAATAATGTTCAGGGTTCATATTGTTAAGGGAGATGTAATGCTATACATGCTGTTTTCTTTACATAAAACACACCCAGGTTTCAGGGGAGAATCCATCAGTGTCAATGAATATCAGGATGTGAGATCCCTATCCCCCAAGTCAAACCATATGTTGACCCATTATAATGACCCATTATAAACAGTAAGACCCCCCTGAGTCCACAGTTTTCTGCTGATGGAAATACTTTGCAATCTCCATGTTCCATGAATCACTGTACCAGCCAATGGTTTCTGGTCTCCAGGGCTTTATATTTAATGGTGTGTCAGGAGGCTCTGCATCAATTACAGGGGTTATACTTGAGGGGGCATTATTACCACCTGGTGCTTTCATGTTTGCCATAGATCCCTCATTCCCAGTATATATATGTTCCAATCGATCAGACAGGTTCAGATTGCCCCTGTGTATATTTTAATCACCAAAATTCCCTGACATTGAATCAAATGGCACTAGCTGCAAAAATAACTTTCTTGGCTAAAATCATATACAATCACACACCACAGTCAGATCTGTATTGGGAAATATCTTCTGATAGTTCCTGATGTTGAAATACAGTATTGTTTAAACAGCTGTGTGTTACCAGTTCCCAGATATTTTCTTAATAACATTACATTATAATCTACAAAACATTATAAAGAGCAGATCTACCTGACATTCGACCAATTCAGACATTTCTGAATATATCCTGACATATTATTAATAAATAATTAATTATAATATGTTCACTACACACAACACACACACACAACACACACACACACACACACACACACACCACACACACAAACACACCACAAACCACACACACAAGAACACAGATCTTACAATTACTGAGCCTCCCTGGGTAAGGGGGTTGTGGCCAGTAATAAGCCATAGGGTGTTTACTACATGCCCTGGGCTACGGTAGCAAATTAAAGGGGAAATGGTATATAAATAGTAAACATACATATATAGGATCAAGCAAGTAAAAAAAATGGGTCGTGAGAATGTTCCGCCTTGTTGCTATCCTGATCCCTTAATATATAATTACATTAATCGTTTCTATGTCCCAACGAAAAACTAGGGTGGAAAGGATGATCGAGCTGCTCTACAACCCCATTGACCACCAGAACAGAAAATCCTTCGTATAGGAATTTCTACATCTAGATATTCTCATCTAGAACCTGCACTGTCTGCCAAACATTACAATAAATAACGTAAAACACCGTAAAGACCTTAAAATCCATTTCCAATTCTACTGGGAATAATTGTATTTAATCATCAAAAACAAGGAAATGTATGATTGTGTCCTTAATTAGTTGCTATAGGGACCCCTTTATAGAAAGGCATCCCTGTGTCCTTGTGGCCATGATTAATCCAGGTTTATTTCTAATATCTTTAGGAGTGGAAACTAACCATATACACAAGCACTTTTTATAATGATATAATGAGATATTCACAGCTTGTTATACAATTATAAGAAAAGGAAAATGGTTATTGGCGTCAGTGTCAGAATGATCCATTTTGCCATTTTGCACATTGTGTGCAATACATGATTCGTTCATATTAAATACAAAAATACAATTGATCGAACTAAAGGGAATTAAGATACAATAAAATTCTTATTCAATTTAATAATAATTCGGATTATAGAAGCAAATATCCCTCAAACCCCTAATTTTACTGCACTGTCGTAAAACACAATGCTGTCCGCTCTGTGCAGGGGGAGATTAAGGGAACAAAGCCAGAGGGAAGACTGGGCCCCTAACTTCAATCAGCCCTTTCAGCTGGCTCAGATGCTGAGTGTTGCAGGTCACAGGAGGGAAAATCAAGGCACAGAGACCAACTATATATTTCATCATTCCCATTTTCGGTTGCAGTGGCCTTCTGGTGTTGGGACCAATCTATGGTTTCCATTTCTACAGGGTCTCAGGATCTACAAAGATCAAGTTTGTGGCCAAATGTGGGTTTCCTGAGCAAGGAGGGTTTTCACTGGGGAAATGTTGGTTTATGGGGAAGTCTACCTCCATACAATAGCAGGAGGCAGCAAATGGCAGACAGCCAGGGCTGGAGATAAGAGAACTGTCTGTCTGATCTCTTGATTTTGACTTGGGACTTCAGACCACTGTCTGCTCTGTGAATGAGATGGTTTATTGTCTGTCTTGGTTGTCCATGGCTTGCTGGCTTTATCTATAGGAGGCTGTAAAGCGGGGGGTGTGCAGCATGGGGGCATACCATATGGGCCTGCAGTGTCCCTTGTTTCCTGTTAACAGTTGGTTTAGGAAATCTCACAGTTCTAATGGCCAAGCTGAACAAAACTCGTCTGTGCAGAGTTTGTTGATTTCTTGTATTCTGTTTACAGACAATCCCAGGCAAATAGGAGAGACTGTCTATTACAGCAGAGCCAGAAATTACAGGGTGCCGCCCAGACAGGCGGATATGTACATCACAATAAGATTTATTTCCATTCTGAAGCGTCTGATATTCAGACAGTCATCCATCCATTATCATCATTGTGTAGTTCCATTAACAATGATCTAACAATGACATGTACATTACAGCCTGCACTGGGGCAGAGGGTTGGAGTGCAGAGGACACGAGTTCCTCTTAGTTAGCAAACTGAACTATAAACATTGCACAGGATCCTAAAACCCCACAGGACGATGAGATGGAGGATTAACTGTTTATTGCCTGCAATGTTTTT
This sequence comes from Hymenochirus boettgeri, assembly GCA_019447015.1. Taxonomy (NCBI): domain Eukaryota; kingdom Metazoa; phylum Chordata; class Amphibia; order Anura; family Pipidae; genus Hymenochirus; species Hymenochirus boettgeri. Next base: position 283,010,098 of record CM033470.1, on the reverse strand, counting down.
AATTAAAAAAAGCAACATTTCAATAAACCCAAAAATTACCGGGGGAAACAATATAAAACATGAGAAACATCCCCTCGGGTTCCAATGGGTTTATTTAGTTAACATCAAACGAATTATGGGCAATCGGAGCTAATTCGTATTGATACTTCTAGTAAATGGAGCTGCTAGTCTAAGAGTCAGTTAGATTTCATTTAGGGATTGAAATCTCTACTGAGATTACGAGTACAGTAAAAACATGATTTATTATGGAGTGTGTGTGTGTACAGTAAAAACATGTATTATTATAGGAGTGTGTGGTACAGTAAAAAATGTAATATAGGAGTGTGTGTGTACAGTAAAACATGTATATTAACAGGAGTGTGTGTGTGCAGTAAATACAGTATATTATATAGGAGTGTTGTGTACAGTAAAAAACATGTATATTATATGAGTTGTGTGTGTACAGTAAAACAGATTTATATTGGAGTGTGTGGTACATAAAACATGGATATTATAGGAGTGGTGGTGTGCAGTAAAAACATGTATATTATATAGGAGTGTGTGTACAGTTAAAAAACAGTATATTATATAGGAGTGTTGTGTACAGTAAAACATGTATATTATATAGAGTGTGTGTGTACAGTAAAATAACAGATATTATATAGGAGTGTGTGTGTGCAGTAAAAATACAGTGTATATTTATAGGAGGGTGTGTTGTACAGTAAAATACATGTATATTTAGGAGTGTGTGTGTACAGTAAAATACATGTATATTATATGGAGTGTGTGTGTGCAGTAAATACATGTATATATAGGAGTGGGTGTGTGCAGTAAAATACATGTATATTATATAGGAGTGTGTGTGTACAGAAAATACAGTATATTATATAGGAGTGTGGTGTGTACAGTAAATACATGTATATTAATTAGGAGGTGTGTGTACAGTAAAAACAAATGTATGTATATAGGAATGTGTGTGTACAGTAAAAACAGTTATATTATTAGGAGTGTGTGTACAGTAAAATACATGTATATTATAGGAGTGTGTGTGTCAGTAAAATACAGGTATTATTATAGGTGTGTGTTGTACAGTAAAAAAATGTATGTTTATAGGAATGTGTGTACAGTAAAAACATGTATATTATATAGGAGGGTGTGGTGACAGTAAAAACATGTATATTATATAGGAGTGTGTGTACAGGAAAATACATGTATATTATATAGAAGTGTTGGTACAGTAAAATACAGTATTTATATAGGAGTGTGTGGGTACAGTAAAATAAATGGATATTATATAGGAGTGTGTGTGTACAGTAAAATACCTGTATATTATATAGGAGTGTGCGTGTACAGTAAATACAAGATATTATATAGAGTGTGTGTGTACAGTAAAATACATGTATATTAATAGGAGTGTGTGTACAGTTAAATACATGTATGTTATATAGCAGGGTGTGTGTTGCGTACAGTAAAATACATGTATATTAAAAGCAGTGTGTGTGGTTGTACAGTAAAATACATGTTTATTATATAGTAGTGGTGTGTAGAGTAAAAAGCATGAATATAATATAGCAGGTGTTTGTATACAAGAAAATATGTATATTATAAAGCAATGTGTACAGTAAAATGTATATAATATAGCAGGTGTGTACAGTACAATCATTTTATTATATAGTAGTGTGGTACAGTAAAATCCAAGTAGTAATATAGAAGTGTGTGTACAGTAAAATACATGTATATAATATAGCAGGTGTGTGTACAGTAAAAACAGTATATTATAGCAGTGTGTGTGGTTTCAGTAAAATACGTGTATATTATATAGAGCTGTGTGTGGACAGTATAAAATAAATTTATATTAAATAGCTGTGTGTGTATCAGTAAAATAAGTATATTATATAGCACCGTTGTTTATTGATATAGCGTGTTAAACAGTAAAAATACATGTATACAATATAGTAGTGTTGTGTGGGGTACAGGAAAATAAATGTATATTATATAGCTGTGTTTGTGTACAGCAAAATAAATGTAAGTATATAGCTGTGGTTATACATAAAAATAATGTTTGTTATATAGCAGTGTGTGTGTGACACTGTAATTGTATGGCTGGTGTTGTATCCAGTAAAATAAATGTAAATTGTATAGCACCGTGTGTGTAACAGTAAAATACATGTATATAATATAGTAGTGTGGGGGGGGGGGGGTACAGTAAAATAAATGTATATTATATAGCTGTGTTGTGTACAGCAAATAAGTATAGTATATAGCTGTGTGTATACATTAAAATAAATGTATGTATTTATAGCAGTGTGTGTTTACAATAAAATCTGTATATTGTATGGCAGTGCGTGGTGTCTCTGTGTGTATTGTTTGTGTGTAAATAAAAAGGAAAAACAATCATACACTAATAAATAAAATAAAGGAATAATAGTGGTATTGGTATCAGATCTCACACAGGTTGGATAGATGGTGAGTGTCTATAATAACAGACAATTCAAAATATTATGAAATCTCTAGAACTCACTAAACCATTTGTGTTTTATACTTTTATGGGAAAATCTAGATAAAAATAACACTAATAAACAAACCTAATAATAGAACAGAATACTCCCCATTGTTCTCTGCTATCAGAAAGATCTCCATCTCTATTGGTCAGTTCTGCATTGTATCTGCCCAATCTAAATATAGGACATTTTATGTGTATAATGTGTGGTGGTGTTGTGTGTGTGTATAAAAATAAAAATAAACTTTTCTATTAAGCTTTTTAGGACATTTCCAGAACATAACCCCAGTATCTGATTTAGGGGGAGCGATGTACATTTCCCAAAACAGGGTTGTGTGTATTGTCATTCTAACTAAAGATGAGTTGTATAGAATTACACAGCTCAGCTGGTTTTACCTTAATCCTGAAGAGCTCAGGTTCCCTTGTACTGGTTAATCTTTAGATAATATCCAATAACAATGCTTAATGCGTTAGAAATGTATAAGAAGTCGGATCCACAACATATACAGACAGTTTAACGATCTCATTGTAAGAGCAATAGTAGAATTACTAGATCATAATGAGAGTTCAATAGACATAAGAAGTGCAGTTTCTAGAGTTAAAAATCCTCAAGTAGAGGTGGTGGCAAATGGTTATATAAACCCAAAGCTACAGATGGAAAGAAAGAAAGAAAGAAAGACAGACAGACAGACAGACAAGTAGGGTAAATATTAATAGGTAGGACAGATAGATAGGTGATATGTGTAAATCTTAATCATAATAGAGTGTAGTATCTATAGACAACAACGAAACAAAGAATGGATACAATATTAACAGCTGGTTTTTATACAAACATACAACATTATGAACAAGAACATATGAACTACTGTAAATGAACAAATAGTCTAATTTCTGGACGTTTCCTGATTTTGTGATCACACATTGCAATGTTTATGAAGTGCTTGGTCCAATTTTCTGTGTGTAGATGCTATTGCCCATATACCTCTCGTGTTAGCGTCATTGCCATATTACCCCTCTATGTAGATTCATTGCCTAGTATACCCTCTCTATGGAGATGCCATTCCCTATATACCCTCAAGTATTGCATTGCCCTAATATATTCTCTATGTAATTCCATTTGCCCTATATCCCTCTCCAAGTAGATGCCATTTGCCTATATACCCCTCATGTAGATGCCATTGCCCTATATACCTCTCATGTAGATGCCATTGCCTATATACCCCTCTATGTAGATGTAATTGCCCTTATATTCCCTCTATGTAGATGCCATTGCCCTTAATACCCCTCCAAGTATTTGCCATTGCCCTATATACCTCTCTATAGTAGATGCCATTGCCCTATATACCCTACAGTAGATTGCAATTGCCCTATATATACTCTCTATGTAGATGTCCTTGCCCTATATACCCTCATGTAGATGCCATGCCCTATATACCCCTCCAAGTAGATGCATTGCCCTATATACCCTCTATGTAGATGCATTGCCCTATATACCCTCCAAGTAGATGCCATTGCCCTAATACCCCTCTATGTAGATGCCATTGCCCTATATCCCCTCCAAGTAGATGCCATTGCCCTATATACCCCTCTATGTAGATGCCATTGCCATTATACCTCTCTATGTAGATGCCCTTGCCCTATATACCCCTCAAAGTAATTGCCATTGACTATATACCTCTCTATGTAGATGCCATTGCCATATATACCCCTCCAAGTAGATGCCTTGCCCCCTATACCCCTCTATGTAGATGCCATTGCCCTATAATTACCTCTCTATGTAGATGCCATTGCCTTAATAGCCCTTATGTAGATGGCATTGCCCTATATACCTCTATGTAGTGCCATTGCCCTATTTACCCATCTATGTAGATGCTATGCCTATATACCACTCTATGAGAGGCTATTGCCTATATACCTCTCTATGTAGATGTATGCCCTATATACCCTCATGTTGATCCATGCCTATATTACCCTCTATTGTAGCCAGGCTATGCCCTATATACCCCTCTATGTAGATGCATTGCCCTATATACCAATCTATGTTAGAGGCATTGCCTATATACCCTCTCTATGTAGATGTCATTGCCCTATATACCCCTCTATGTATATGCATATGGCCCTATATAATCTCTATGTAGATGAGTATTGCCCTATATACTCTCATTGTAGATGCCATTGCCTATATTACCTCTCGATGTAGATGCCATTGACCTATATACCGCTTAGATGTAGATGCATTGCCCTTTAAATCTCATACAACTATTCCCTATTAATGCTCTCATTAAGACGGCTTAATCTCTCCTGATATTCCACAACCTCTTATGAGAGCTATGCTTAACTATAAATGCTACTATATACCTCCTATGTTAGATGCTATTACCCTAATATCCCTCTATGTCGATGCCATTGCCTATATACAATACCCCTCTATGTAGATGCTATTGCCCTACCTCTCTGTGTAGATGCCATTGCCCTATATACCCCTCTATGTAGATGCTATTGCCCTACCTCTCTGTGTAGATGCCATTGCCCTATATACCGCTCAGTAAATCTGTATTGCTGTTGACTTTGCATTTCCAGGAGGACGTTGCAGAGCAGATCTAGCCTGGTAGATACCAGTGAGTGCTCTAGTAATTTACGTTTCTTTTACAGTTCTACATTTACAGTTCTACTACGTTCCCAGATCCCAATGTCCAGAGATATGTAGTGAAGTCATTGTATTTTTAATTCATATTAAATAGCAGGTTAATAATAAATATAAAAATACTAAATATACTTCCATATAACCAACATTGTTTAAAGAAAACCCACCCATTCCATTAGGCAGTTTTGCTTTCAGGAATTTGTTTTAGGCGCACAGCCTTCTATCACAAGGAGAATGAACAGAGAGGGAGATATTATATAGATATTATATAGATATCAAATAGATATTATATAGCTATTATATAGACATTATATAGATATATAGATATTACATAGATATTAAATAGATATATAGATATTATATAGACATTATATATATATATTATATAGATATTACATAGATATTACATAGATATTATATAGATATTAAATAGATATATAGATATTATATAGACATTATATAGATATTACATAGATATCATATATATATTATATAGACATTAGATAGTTATTAACTAGTGTTGTTTATACAGGTTCTGTGTATATTTCTCTTAGTATTAGAAGCACCTTGATCTTTGCAGGGAAATGCATTTCAATCTTATTGCTACATTTTGATATTTAAGACCATTCCAATATATCATTTACTAATACCTGGTGTGTAATGTGTAATCTCCAAGTCTGTACTTGTATTTAATCTGGTGATTATTTAATTGCATGTGACCGTGTTACTTTAGATGTAACACCCTTCTAGAAGCCTATAAAATAAAATATTATCTCTACATTTCAGCCAGGGGGATTGATCAATCAAAGAGGATTGTCACTGGCCATAGAAAGATATTGGTACAGATAGTGTAGATCTAACTAGACAGAAAAAAAAGTATCTGCACAGCCTGTGTTTGTATTTCAGCAATCAGGGCTGTTGGCTAAATGTGGAGACAGATTTTCATGCTTGTACCAAGCTGACAGTATATACATTTTAGGGTTAGTCTGGTAGTGAATGTGCTTTATGGAATATGTGTTTTATGAATTAGAAAAATTTCACACAGTGTGATATACAGCTTGTTACTACAGGCTGAGATATGTAGATAGTAACTCTAATAACCCTCCCTGTGTTCTATATGTCCCTATAATATTAATATAAAGGACACAGCGTGATCTATAGTTTGTACTACAAGGCTGAGATATATAGTAGTAACTCTATTAACCCCCTGTGTTCTATATATCTCTATAAATTAATATGAAGGACACAGTGAAATCTCCAGCTGTTACTACAGCTGAGATATATAGATAGTAACTCTATTAACCCTCCTGTGTTCTATGTTTCTATAATATTAATATAAAAAACACTGTGTGATATACACGTTGTTACTACACACTGAGATATATAGATAGTATAGATAAACCCTCCCCGTGTACTATATGTTTTCATATTATGTTTATAAGGGCACAGTGTGATCTACGCTTGTTACTACAGAGTACAGACTGAGATATAAAGATATTATAGATAACCCTCCCTGTGTTCTATATGTTTTTATAATATTGTTATAAAGGACCAGTGGTGATCTACAGCTTGTTACTACAGAGTACAGACTGAGATATCTAGATATCGTAACCCTATTAACCCCTCCCTGTGTTCTAATAATTCTCTATAAGTTTATATACAGGACTCACTGTGATATACAGCTTGTTACTACAGGCTGAGATATGTAGATAGTAATACTCTAATAACCCTCCCTGTGTTCTATATGTCCCTATAATATTATATAAGGACACAGCGTGATCTATATTGTTACTACAGGCTGAGATATATAGGTAGTAACTCTATATCTTCTATAATATTAATATAAGGACACAGTGGAAATCTACAGCTTGTTACTACAGGCTGAGATATGTATAGTAGTAACTCTAATTAACCCTCCTGTTTCTATAGTCTTCTATAATATATATAAGACACAGCGTGATCTATAGCTTGTTACTCACACTGAGATATTAGGTAGTAACTCTATTAAACCCTCTGTTTTCTATATATCTCTATAAATTAAAGAGGACACAGTGAATCTACAGCTTGTTACTACAGGCGAGATAATATAGATGTAATTATTAACCCTCCTGTGTTCTATGTTTCTATAATATATATAAAAGACACGTGTGATATACAGCTTGTTACTACAGCTGAGATATATAGATAGTATAGACTAAAACCCTCCCCGTGTACTATAGTTTTCTATATATTGTTATAAAGGCACAGTGTGATCTACACTACAGCTTGTTACTACAGGAACTGAGATAAAGATATTATAGATAACCCTCCCTGTGTTCTATATGTTTTTATAATATTGTTATAAAAGGACACAGTGTGATCTACAAGCTTGTTACTAGTACAGACTGAGATATATAGTAGTAACCTATTACCCTCTGTGTTTATATATCTCTATAATTTTATATAAAGGACACACTGTGATATACAGCTTGTTACTACAGGCTGAGTATGTAATAGTAACTCTAATAACCCTCCCTGTGTTCTATATGTCTCTATAATATTAATATAAAGGACACAGCGATCTATAGCTGTTACTACAGGCTGAGATTATAGGTAGTAATATATCTCTATAATATTAATATAAAGGCACACGTGTGATCTACAGCTTGTTACTACAGGCTGAGATATGTATAGTAACTCTAATAACCCTCCTGTGTTCTATATGTCTCTATAATATTTATAAAGGACACAGCGTGATCTATAGCTTGTTTACACAGGCTGAGATAATATAGTAGTAATATATCTCTATAATATTAATAATAAAGGACACAGTGTGATCTACGCTTGTTACTACAGGCTGAGATATGTAGATAGTAACTCTAATACCCCCTCTGGTTTCATATGTCTCTATAATATTAATATAAAGGACACAGCGTGATCTAAGCTTGTTACTACAGGCTGAGATATATAGGTAGTAACTCTATTAACCCCCCTGTGTTTCATATATCTCTATAATATTAATATAAAGGACACAGTGAAATCTACAGCTTGTTAGTACAGGCTGAGATATATAGATAGTAACTCTATTAACCCTCGGTTCTATGTTTCTATAATATTATATAAAGACACAGTGTGATACAACTTGTTACTACAGAGTACAGACTGAGATATATAGATAGTAACTCTATTACCCTCCCTTTGTTTCTATATGTTTCTATAATATAATATAAAGGACACAGTGTAATATACAGCTTACTACATATACTGATTGTACTATAACCTCCGATTTTCTTTAGCTTCCGTAATAAAATGTTAGATACAGTGAGATCTACAGCTTGTTACTACAAACTGAGATATAAAAATGTATAACCCTCCTAAAGTTCTATTTATCTTCTATAATAATATATAAGGACACTGTGTGATATATAGCTTAATAATAGATAGATAGATAGATGATAGATAGATAGATATAATATATAGATAGAATAGATAGATAGATAGATAGATATTATCTATCTATCTGTATCTACCAAGATAATAACAATCTTTTCTTTATTTCATGTTACACAATCCTACAGAGACACACTCACAATGTAAAGTTTTGGTTTGTTTTTGATTGTTTTGGAATGTTGCTTTATTTCAAATGCAGCTTGTTTGGAGGTTGGAATATCCGTGTCTGTCTAGACTCTAATTAACATCCAGTTTTGTCTGCCATCTTTAACTTGACTGGCCTTCCACACATTTTCAAGCAGAACTAAAAATCAAGGAATGTTCAGGACACATGCCTGGGCCAGAAAGAAAGTCAGGGGTAGAGAGGTTTTATGTGGGTTCTCTAATTCAATGTCAGCCCCCAGACCTTGTTTTAGGTCAACGAACAATGAACAAGTTTACTGTGGTTCCTGGGGAATGTGATTTACAGTCACAACCAGAAAAAAGAGACTGGGGTTGTTCTCTGTTTTTGGTTAGGGAATGACGGAGTGATGGTATATCTATACATTTCCTATATAGCTACAGCCACTTTATCAATGGATGTTAATTACTGGATCCTATACCCCAGGAAACTTTTTTATGAACTAACTGCATCCCTTGGTACAGATTACTAAAAGTCTACAACTTTCACAAGTCAGAGGAGATTGTACTGATTCAACACATAGATATATAGATAGTAGATAGATAATAGATAGATAATAATAGATAGATAGATAGATATAGATAGATATATAATAGATAATAGAGAAGATAATAGATAGATAGATGATAGATAATAATAGATAGATAGATATATAGATAGATGAATAGACATGATAATCGATAGAATAGATAGATAGATAGAGATAGATAGATAGATAGATAGATAGATAGATAGATAATAGAGAGAGATGATCGATAGATAGATATAGATAGATAGATAGATAGATAGATAGATAGAAGAGATAGATAGATAATAGATATCTCCTCGCTCGCTGCGCTCGCTCGCTCGCTCGCTCGCTCGCTCGCTCGCTAGCTCTCGCCTGCTAGCTCGCTCGCTCGCTCGCTCGCTCCGCTCGCTCCTCGTCGCTCTCTCTCGCTCTCGCTCCTGCTCTGCTGCTCGCTCCTGCTCGCTCGCTCGCTCCTCGCTCGCTCGCTCGCTCGCTCCTCGCTGGCTACTCCTCGGTGCTCCCGCGCGCGCTCTCGCTGCCTCGCTGCTTGCTCTCTCGCTCGCTCGCTCGCTCGCTCGCTAGCTCGCTCGCTCGCTCTGCTCCTCGCTCGCTCCTGCTCGCTCGCTGCTGCTCGCTCGCTGTGCTGCGCTCGCTCGCTGCTGCTCGCGCTGGCTTCTGTGTGCTGTCGTGTCGATGTCGTGTCGTTCTCGTTGTCGACTCTTGTGCTTTTCCTTTACTTCTTCTGTTTTGTTCCTGCTCCCTCCTTTCCCCAGCCATTAATCCCCCGCTGAACCTTGCGTCTGAGATACACAGTGTTCAGTTTAAATGTAAACTAAAATGTGTCTCACTGCTGTGACATATTATTATACCCAGCAGAGATACAAAAACACAAAGAGAATGAATATGTGTGAATGGACAGAAAGCATTAATATGTTAAACTGGGCAATACTGATGTTTACATGTCGATGTGGTTTACACAATAAATTATTGAAAATTCTGATTACTTTGTGAGTGAGAGAAACAGAGAGAGAAGAGAGAGTGTGTTTAAAAAATGATATTGTATTGTTCTAATAACCCATGGCTACAGAAATAACTGATGCATGTATTGCTGATTCAGTGCTAGTACCAAATGTTTGTTTTAAGAATTATTGAAACTATAACCATCCAGATTATAACCATAAATATTATAACCATCCAGATTACACCCACATATTATAATAATCATATTATAAGCATACAGATTCTAACCATATATATATAACATACAGATTATAACCTATATATTATAACCTTACAGATTATAACCATATATATTATAACCATACAGTTATAACCATATATATATAACCATACAGATAACCATCCAGATTATAACCATATATAACCATCCAGATTATTACATACAGACCATAACTGTACAGACAATAACATGCAGGTATAACAATAGGTCTGTAAGAATACAGATTATACTGTATAAACATACAGTATGTCACTAGAGCTCAGATTTAATTATGTTGTTTTTCTCCCCATGCTAGTGATCCCTTTAGTATTGATAGTAATCCCTGTATGTTAATAGATTCCCTGATCTGCCAGGTTATTATCAGTCTTTGTGGACATCTATGGGTATCATCCCTTTATCCTTTAGGAGTAGTTTTTTCTCTGGTCAGGGACAATTTCCTTGGTTTCTAGTCGTCTTGTTGGCTGCGGTCTTCTTAGCTGGGGGAGGTCACGTGTCCCAGGCCAAGCTAGTTGTCTATTTGGTAGTGTATCACGTGTTCACGACAGATTTCTTAATGAACCAGACCCGCCCTTAGGACTTCCCCTCGACCTTCCCCTTTTCCCTGTTACCCGCCTCTTAACCTTAGCGCATGCTCCGCCTTTACACACCACAATCATGTAGAAGGAATTAGGTGACTGACTGTCTTTTGGGGAAGCGCTGAGTTTTAAGAATCGCTGCCAGACAGTGACTTCCCCGGTCCTCCATCCACACTGGGCGGATACCTTGGGATGTCCGTGTATGAAACGAACCCGAATGAAAAGAATCTTAGGAAAATCCCAGTTATGGAAGGACTGAGCGGGAACTGTAGGGCTTTATCTCTCACCCCGCACTGGGGCGTCACTCTCGGGCCATCGGGTCTCACCAAGGACCTGTCTACACGGACATCCCTCTCCAGAGGCTGCCAGACAGGTGCACTGCTCCCCCGTCCTCCTCCAGCGCCTCTCTCCCTTACCCTCCCTACCCTTTTGGAATGGTTACTACGCCTGCAGACTGTCCCAGTCCCCACAATGTTAATCTCCACCAGAAACCTTGTTCCTACCACCCGGGGAAAAGTACCCGGAGCCCAGTAACCCTATCCCCGGCGATGACTTCTCCTCCAGGGCCAAGGAATTTACCCATTTCACCCCGTTTCCCCGGCTCCTACCAAACTGTCCCCGGGTACCTGGACATGTCAGTGGTGCCGGGGATCAGAGCCCACCCAGAGCCCAGACACCCGGACACCCTCCTGTCTATGGAAGGTTATCACCAGCACTGGGCTTTGCCTAACGGGTGGACGGGCAAGTTTACACTGCTCCAAGGACCAACCGCAGTCCGTCACCTATGGAAGCTCCGTTCCCAGGTAATCCAACCATAGACAATCCAAGTGTGATATCCCGGGGGTGGTGTGTGGGGTCACTGGGTTGGGTTGGACAGATGACACCTCTACTATGGAAGGGCCCTTTGTCTTCCTGATCTGTCTGCGCGGTGAAGATCATTTATATTGGTCGTCCAGTCTGTGTCAACACTGAAGGGGTCGGGTTGGTCCTGGAGAAATGTCCATTATCTGAACACTTGCAATGAATAGCATATCTCCCAGCATTGCAATACCTAAGGAGGTGTGGAATGCAGATTATTATTATTACTATTATTATTATTATTATCCATACATACTAGCCCTCTATGCTCAGTGTTCTATTTACTATTTTACTTGTAACACAGGAATGGAAGGTGAATGTGGCATTTGATTTAATGGAATGCTGGCACATTAGCAGTCTATGAAGATTCTATATACGAGGCAGGAGAAATAATGGTGATAATGTATTGGAGCTACTCCAATGGGAAGGTATTTTATATATTACATAGAATGGCTGGACATGACCTGAAGTACCTGGACATGACCTTGAAATACAATTAATATGAAATAAAATACGTACAATACGTATCCATCTAGCATGTATTTAAATCTGTATATTATCTATTTACATATCTACAACCTCTTCTATCTATCTATCTATCTACTTCTATCTTCATCTATCTATCTATCTATCTATCACATTCTATTACTATGTATTAGATTAGTCACTATCTATCTATCTATCTATCTATCTACTTCTATCATCTGTGTCAATCACATGACATCTCGAGCACTGTCATGTCTTCTGTACATGATCTATCCACATATTGTTATGGTTGTTTGGGTACTGTCGTTTTTTTTTTTTAGAAGTTATTGGGAATATAATTGAATACATTCAATAAACCGAGCTAAAGTGCCTGCAATTATATCGCATCTAAAAACCTTATTGGCTTTAAGTAAATATAAACATTAATCATCTAAACACACTTGCTGCAACAAAATAATGACATTTGCTGTTCACTTCAGCCTTTCATTGTGTGCCTATAATGTGAGTGTATCTTTAAATCGATCGTGTGTGTGTACACAATCTCTACAGCACTCTAGAAGATCAGTGCGATCTATGTATCCACACACTTACATATACTCCTATACAGTATTTAGGTTATAGTAGTATAGACAGTACACCCATTGAATATCATGTAATAACTTTACACTTCCTGTGCTCATTTCATTAAAAATACATTAAATCATTTAGTTAATCTGAGTCTTGTTGAAATCCATTGTGAATTTCTGTGTATTTGTTCACTCGAATGGGGGTTCCATACATGACAATCTACACTCGAAACAATCTGACTGTTCATTTAGGTCGTGTGTAGGTTTATTTCTGTATTTATAAAGTTGAATTGCCATGCACATTGTATTTGAGTAGGATATCTGACTATTCAGTACACATGGAAATGTAAAGAAACTGCAGTGACCCCATAGACAGAGAAAAGCAATTATAATGTAATAAATACACGCGAATACCCTGTATAACATGTTTATACATATGTCCATACATCTCACCTTACTGCTAAACTATAACAAATCTATTAACATGACATAGAATAATAATAATGTAATAAATACACAATGATACCCATATAACATGTTTATAACATATGGTCATACATTCCCCTTACTGCAACTAAACAAATCTATTAACATAGACATAGAATAATAATAATGTATAAATACACAGCGATACCCTAATAGCATGTTTATAAAATGGTCCATACATTCTCCTTTCTGCTAAACTATACAAATCTATTTACCTAGACATAGAATAATAATAATAATGTAATAAATTCACAGCAATACCCTATATAACATGTTTATAACATATGGTCCAATATAGTCTCCTTACTGCTAAACTATAGCAAATCTATTAACATAGACATAGAATAATAATAATGTAATAAATACACAGCGATACCCTAAATAACATGTTTATAACATATGGTCCATACATTCTCCTTTCTGATAAACTATACAAATCTATTTACATAGACATAGAATAATAATAATGTAATAAATTAACAGCGATACCCTATATAACATGTTTATAACATATGGTCCATACATTCTCCTTTCTGCTAAACTATACAAATCTATTTACATAGACATAGAATAATAATAATGTAATAAATTCACAGCGATACCCTATATAACATGTTTATAACATATTCCATATTCTCCTTACTGCTAAACTATAACAAATCTATTTACATAGACATATCTGTTGTATTAAGTTAGATCAACTGGACTTAAAAGTATACATAGACATAGAATAATATATATTGTATAAATTCACAAGATACCATAATAACATGTTTATAACATATGGTCCATATAGTCTTCTTACTGCTAAACTATAGCAAATCTATTTACATAGACATAGAATAATAAATATGTAATAAATACACAGCAATATACCATGTTTATAACATATGGTCCAATACATTTCCCTACTGCTAAACTATAAAATTCTTTTACAGTTATAGTCTGTGAATTGTTAATATTCCAATTTATCAAGTCTATTTCTAGGCAATTTTCCTACCTCCTAATAGCTTCGAATTATGATTGGGAAACCCAACAACTTATCAGAGATGTTAATAAACCCAGCAGCCTTTTTCATGTACTTGTTTCATATTTCACTAATAGTCTCACCTATAATTGTCAGGGCACATGGGCAATTGCTAACGTTCCTATAATAAATGATATAATAGTATATCTTATATATTCTTAATAGTAAAAATAAATATAGGATACATAGGACAACATTTATAATTATGTGTAATATAAAAAAATTGTATGTGTATATAATTGTATAAATATCTAGTTTATATATAACAGTAATATATTTCAATATATAACATAACTATAAGATATAATATATAGTACATTGTGTGGTTATATACTTTCCAAGTGATATACACATATGTGCTTTAATATTTAATAAAATACTGTAATATAACACATAATACTGTGATAATAGATCATGTATATTTATAATGTATAATGTAATATATATTCTGTATATAAAGTGCATAAATATTTAATACTGTAATAATGAATATATAAATATAGATATATAAAGTATGCTTTGTATAATACAGAATATATAGTATGGTATAATAATAATAATACTAAAATTGTTGATAAAAACCATATCCCTATTTGTGTCCCCAATCACTGCAGATGTGGTCCTCTGCAGCCAGAAGTGAGCAACTACCGCAGAGGCAGGAAAAACGAGTTCCCTACACAAAGATCCACTGAAGGAACTGGAGAAGGAATAGCGCCAGCAAGTTCATTACCAAAGAGAAAGAAGAGGATTTCCACTGCCCCAGCCACCTGTCTGAACGTCAGGTCACTATTGGTTCCAAAATCGAAGGGTACGAGAAAAAAGTCTTAACGAAATGTAAACCTCCCACCTGCATAACACCTGACAGTAAAGGACCCCCCACCCCCTTCCCACTATATTGACAGTTATTTATCTCATTCCATCTATAGGACAATACAAAACTTATCCAAGGATTATTTAATAGAGACATGGAACAAGTGACCCACTTACAGTTTTAACCTGCTTGGTTCGGCTCCTACTATGGCAAATGTGAATATAAGGAGCCTGATGGAGTCTAAGGTAGAATCATCTTTAATCAATCAGAACACAGACTTTGGGGATATGAATCTGACATTGTCGTGGGAAGTCACTGCCGTATAGAACCTGTGTATGTGTCTTACATTCCTCAAAGTCTTAACCAATCGTCTATGTATATAATGTACTGTACGTTCTGAGGTGGCATATGTAACATACTGTGCATGGGGTATGTAATACATCCATGCAAAGTAATATATCCACTTAACATCACTGTAATCCCAATCAGCTCGTACAGTTGCACTTAACTCCTGAGCCACCAGAGGAGTAGCACACACACATCACACACATAAATGCACATCACATGTACACACAATGTGCATTCAAGCCTGTTCTGTTGTAGAACACACATCAGCACCTCTCTAAAAACTCTAATGTTATTTTAGTTCCAAGCTCATTCTGTGGCTAACAGAAAAAAAAAAAAAACAAAGCATCAATATATTTTTTATTTTTTGATAACTTTATTATTTGCTTTTAAAACATCGTATTTTATATATGTGTATATATATATATATATATATATATATATATATATATATATATATATACACTCCTCCAGCATCACAAATGTGGTGCTAGAATATTGTTGAATCTTATTATGACACTATTGGGGATTAATGTTTGTTTCAGTCACTTGATTGGACCTTACCCTAAACATTGCTATTGGTTGATTTTTATTTTTACTTTTTTTGTGAACTATAACCATGACAGTCATTACACTGCTATATTTCCAGACAAGCAGGATTTCCATAAAGTATGCTGTATACACCTCGTTTTTCTTATTTTTTTTTTTTTTGTCGTGTAATGTATAGTTTTGTGGTGTCTTAATAATATGTATTGGAAAGATTCATTTCTTGAAATAAATATCTTTGGTCTCATGAAAAACGTGCTTATGATCCAATGGCTACATTGGGGATTTCAATAGACTAAACTTTTAAGGACTTGAATGAACACATTAGTAGAAAATATAGGTAAGCGTATATTTATGGCTTAACGTTTGCACGCATAATAAAATTATGCTGTTAGACTAATGGTTATGTGTAGTTTTCCTCTATTGGCTTATGGAGATTTCGCTAGTAAATAACTGCTTTATCAGACCACAGAATATGATGTTTGTTCATATAACATAACTTGATTCTCATATTACCTGAGGGTCCTCAAACTGTTTAATGACAAATGTGGCTTTTTAGTTGGATTTTCAAATTAAGAGGTATACTGAATCCATGTTCCCTCTAAGTTAAAATCATCTGTGTGCGCAGAAATGTATTTCTGTGCGCATACAAAATAAAATTGTATGCGTTAAATACTGCAGCACTTACATTCTCCTCCAGATTTTTGTGCGTGCACAACTGAAACCTGTGTGCGCACCACGAGCCCACAGCTTAGAGGGAACAGTGTACTGAATGATTTCATGTTTTAAATATAGAGCAAATGAATAATAGTATCAGGGACAGTTCAGTAGATTAGTTCTAGAACCAGCAGATAACCAAGCACAATACAAGGGGCGCTTGTACCACGTCAACAATAATCTTTCAATAAGTGGCTGGTAATCTTAAAGTCTCCTTCCTATAGCTGTGGCTTATTCTGCTGATTCTTTATTTTCATTTGTAGAGAGCACAGTAAAAAAAAAAAACAAGGTGTTTGTTTGGTGGAGATTTCAGGATATTTTGCAATCTATAGATAGTAGCACATTTTTAATTATTTTGCAAAATTGCTGAAGTTAATGGCTGGTCATTATTGAGTTTAATATTAATTGATTTTCAGAGGGAAAAGATTTGTGTAAGAATTTTGTACATATCAAGCGGTAATTGTGCAAATTGATGAATCAGCTGCATACTTGATTTATGTGTAATCACTTAGAATCCTGTACCTGTCTTCACACACCTGAGACATTGCAAGCATTTGACTATCCAGAATATAAAGCCATATATGTTTTAAGGCTATGGCACTAAATTGCGCATGCATCACGAGCATTATCGCTTGTGCGATTCTTGGGCATGTTTCATTTGCGCGTGTGTTTTGCGTGTGCGATTTTGCCGGTTTCCATTATGGCATTTATGGCAACGCATGCGTTAACGCACCAAAAATGGTTGAACGCATGCGTGCCAAAACGGAAACGAAAATCCCCGCGATCCCATGTGCATGCGATTGTGCATCTGTTTCCATTTTGGTAAACTCATGAGCGCAAAACGCGTGCGCAAACGATTAAAAAAACTCGTAATTGTGGCCTAGCCCTAAAGATACCAAAGATCCCAATGAAATGTTTATATTGTGCCCATGGTGCCATGGAGGGAGCGTAAAAATAAATCGGGCAAATCTAAACTTTCACCTACTTTCTGCTCAAACTCAAAAAATACAATAATTTTTTTTTTGCAAAATAAGACTTAGTCATTTGTGGGATGATTTGAGAGTTGCAGTTTATAAACAACACTGGGTAGCAGTTTGGATATCCCTGACTGAGTATGTAAAAAAAAATATTTTTATATATATATGTAATATAAAGAGCCCTACTGAGGCCCAGACCAGGGGAAACTCTGGTCTTCCCTAAATTCCCACTGGTGGTGCCTAGGGTGGGCAAATATCTGATACATACGTTGGCATAATGATAATCATATATCATTTTATTTGAAGATACATTGCTCCTTAGGCGCCACTAAATATACAGAAGTAGTAATGAGATACTGGTTAAAACGTGTTTTCATGACACATTAGGAACCTGATGTTTTATCGTGTTTTGATTACGGCTCCATCTACCGACATAAAACTGGCAAACAAAATAATATAATCAGATCCTGTCAGATCCCATGTAAATTAATTTGGATAGAAAATGTAAACCTTGGCAAACACTAAACATGGAAAACCGTGAAACAGATATCACATAAAGCAGAGACACAAAATACTTTTTGTATACCTTTATAACCATGCACAATTTTTTTTTGTTGCTGTGTACTTCTCCTCAGGATTGTCACTGTGGGTTGTAGATGATGTAATTCATACCCTACAAAAAATAACAGAATAAGTATTTGCTTTACAGAGGGAATTTCCTTTTTGCTACCGACTAGAAAGTAACTGGAAACATTTGTGTGCATGTGAGTCAACAGAACTTTAGGGTAAAATGTCCTAGCTATTATCTTTCACACGCGATCAAATACTTAGTACTAGGCCAGGATGGCCAGAACAACTCACAAGCCACATTGCCTGCCACGTGAGAAATTCTACTGAAGCACCAAATCTATATGGCTGCCCATACATCAAGAACATCTAGAATAGGGGTTTGCACCCTTTTCCCTGTCTATGTAAGGTCTCTTAATATTAGCCATAAGCAGGGGCATAACTACCAGGGGAGCAGACCCTGCAGGGGTCCCCCATCTTCTTATTTTCCCTATACAGATACAGCCTCCTCCACTGTAGATAAAGTTAGGGGGGGGGCCCTATCAAAGATTTGCTGGGGGGCTCAGTGTTTTTCTAGTTTGTCACTGGCCATTAGACACTGTGCCATAAAACCCCAACCTTGGCACACACCCCTTTCTTTTAGTGTATGAGATTAGTATTTTTTACAAAGTTCTCAATGTGCAGCATGAGATACACTGTTCTTCTCTCCGACCTTGTAGTAATTATTGCTGTAGGCACCCAAACTATTACCTTTCATCCCTCCTGTACACAGTGTGGCTCTATTTATGTAGGACAATCGGCTGTTCAAAATTTTTCCTGATGTATAAATAAACACAAATTTAAAAGTCAAATGTATGATTATGTTTCATAGTAAGATTCACTTAAATATCAGCTTATCGTCTTTATACCGAGCCACATACTGGGTGTTTACACCGTGAGAGCAGAGCAGGTTTTATATGGACAATTGGCAGATTATATCTTGGTAGAATGTGTCTCACTAGGGCCAGTCTAATATTTATTATTTATGGCACACTTATTCATTTATTTATTTCCACACATTTATATATTTATAATATATATAGTTAGACAGACAGATATACATTTATAGAATATAATAAGATAAAAGTTAGATCGATAGAGAGAGAAGTAGATTATATGTGATATTACATTTTAATTATTAATGTTTGCTAGATTCTGTGTTTAATGTGTATGGAATCTTTTTCTTGCCATTTCCCTTTTATTTACACATTTCAACAATATAATTTATAGATGAATAGTGATAGATAGATAGATAGATAATAGATAGATAGATAGATTGATAGATAGATTGAAGATAGATAGATAGTAGATAGATTGAAAGATAGACAGATAAGATAGAAGTAGATAGATAGATAGATAATAATAGATAGAAGATAGATAGATAGATAGATAGATAGATAGATTAAGATAATAGTAGATAGATAGATAGATAGATAGATAGACCGACAGACAGACAGACAGAACACAGACAGACAGACAGACAGACAAACAGATAGATAGATAGATAGATAGATAAGATAGATAGATTGAAAGATAGACAGATAGATAGATAGATAGATAGATATATAGATAGATTGAACGATAGACAGATATATAGTAGATAGATAGATAGATGATAGATAGCTAGATAGACTGAAAGATAGATACACAATAGGTGATAGTTAGATGGATTGATAGAAACACTGATATGTAATAGAAACACAGATATGTGAATAGATGATAGAATAGATGATAGATAGATAGATGATGATGATAGACGAAAGTAAGATACACAGATAGGTGATAGCTAGATGGATTGATGAAACACTGATATGTATAGATAAAAAACACGATATGTGATAGATAGATAGAAAGATAGATAGATGATAGATAGATAGAGAAAGAAATAAAAGTCACAGAAACTACCTATATCCACCAGGCACTGGTAGAGAAAACAACTGGCCCCTACCTGAGAATATCAAAAACCCTAAAGAGTTACAAGTCCTGAGTCTCTACAGACCGGGGCTCCAAGCCTAGAATCAAGTCTGGCTGAAACAGACAAACATTAACCAAAGAGAACAGACTGTGCCGCATTGTGACCAGGGAACCTTAAAGATGAGACCCACTCCTTCTACACTGCCCAAAATACAAAGCAATACAGGACCCCCATTTCAAGTTGCTGTCGGACTTTATCCCAGAAATACCCCCTGTGGCGGGTTTAACCACTGAGTCATGATTGCTGTGAACATTTTATAAATGTTTTGGTCTGGTTTGGCAAACACCAGTGGCTCATTTTCCCCGCAAATCTTGTGTTTACTGGAGTTTTTTAGGTGTTAATGTTTTAACTACTTAGCTAGTCCTTACAAAGTCAGTAATTACTGCTTTTTTCCACAAAAGGACATAGACAGGTTTTTGAAGGGTACTAAAAACTATTGAAATGATACCACCTGGAGGCAGATTTATGTCAGCAATTACCTTCTTCAGTGTATGTCACAGCAATGCACAATGGATTCAGGAAGTTTTACTGTATATTCTCTTACCAGCTGTTTCCTTTTATTTCCCCCTCTCTTAGAAGAACCTTCCCTTACCTAAACATTCTCTGCCTTCCCCCATTCCCATCGCTGTAGGTGATTTCAGAGAAAGTCTAGATATTGAACAGTACAATATGGCATCCTAGTTATGGATTAGCTGGGCCTAGGCATACTCCAGATTATTGTGGCTGAAACAGAGTTTGGTAAGGAGATGCCGCTAGGACACATGGGAGAGAAAAAAAATAAAAAAAAAAGCCAAGTATTTTTTTCAATGATGGAATTGGTTTTATACCTGACAAAGAATAATGCTACAGCATGTATACAATGTACAGGGTCATGTCTGAATGATAAAAAACCTGCATTCTGTAAGTCTGTGTCTTTGTTGTTCCATAGCTCCTTTTGTTACCATTGTATGCCTTTGTTCGGTGATAACAGTGATGGCGCACTTTCCTAGTGTGGTTCCTGGTTAGCGGTATATGTAAACAGGGACCATACTAGTGGAGAGTGCACTTGTGTGAGCACCCCAGCATGGTTTATTCCTAGTACTTACCCCCAAACCCACTCCCTTGCCAAGAAACCTGATTTATGCCAAGATCATCCGGGGTGGGGGTGCCCTATAGTGAGTCCCCCTGTAAGACCACTGGGCCTCATAGCCCTATAGTTTTCCTTAAATGATTAAACTGGACAGGAACTGGAAATAAATCTGTTAAATTAATCAAACGTTGAACTCAAATATCTAATCCCTAGAGCTCTAGTATTGTTATACCAGCAGAACTACTAAATTCCTTCAATCAAACCCAAGCCTCAATTTTGACATTTTCTATCCTGAATTTTGTTTTTAAGCTATAAAAAATCCATATCAAAACCCAACAGGTTTGTTCACCCCCTACTGGTCAGTGGGGGTCCCATGCAACCCTTTTATTTGGTTGAGGGTCCATTACAATATAATTAATCCTGATGTTTTTATAAATTCATAACTTAAAGATACCTGTGTTTTATTACCATTTACTCATTAACATTTAATTTATTCTGCAGGTCCTGCAGCCCATGCTCTATCCCTCTCACCCCTGCCATGCTGTCATGTAACTACTGGATGACCCGCCTCTGACCTCTCTGTAATCAAGACTGAGCAGTAAGAATCCCGATTGTTTCCATGTATATGAGCAGCTGCAGAAATCAGGAAAATGACATAAAAGGCGGAATTGCAGGTGATTTCTCTACAATGCTGCCAAATACAGACGTGAGGATTAGGAATGATGACTGAATTTTAATATTTAATGAATCATAGTAAATCCCCCTGATATTTAAAATATTCCTGGTAGCTAAGCTGAGCAGAGAACCTGCTTGAACAACCATTTTCAGAGCAGGATTATCCACAAAGTAATGCAGACACCTGCATAGGGCCCATTTACAGAAACAGAAACAATATTAGCCCAGCGTGCTCCTGCCTAAGGCAGCTATACACATGGCCAAATCTGACATATCCGTTCGGATCTGGCAGGATATTCTGAACATCGGCAAGGTATAAGGTCTGACAACGACCAACCCACAAGTGAAGACGAAATACCGGCATCTGCATCATGTCGTCAGGGCCGATGGAAAATTTCCATCAGTCGTTATCCACTTCTAGAGAGCTGATACGATGATATTGCCTATTTGTGTATGGCCAAGTGATCCCCTTACTGCCATTCATTGCATGTTTTGTTGGCACACATGCCATTGTATGGTATTTAAAAATGATTGGAAAATTCCCTTCTATAGTTTTTTTTCCAAAGTGTTATATTTATTGTTTCACTAACTTCCCCTTAACAAAGAGGTATATATATTATTAATTAAAGTGTAGCAGAAACATTCATTTCATTTTCCTTTATAGCCATAAATAGAACAGCTCCTCCAGTGGTCACAAATAACACTTTTTCCCCTATTAGCGTAATGCACCATCAGCTCCCATTCACACAAAACTTTTGAATAATCATGTAATAATCACTGACATAGGAAAGCTAAGGATAAAAATAATGTTAAATGTAAAGTTATCTTCCATACCCAAGAGTAACAAAGCAAACCCCTAAAGCCCAGTTACTAAGAGTACAACACCTTACGAGAAAGGGAGTAACTGGTACTTAGGGGAGATAAAAGAACTGTGGATAAGAACAGACAGAGAGAAAGAAGGAACAGGGGTATTCAGATAAAAATAATAAAGAAAAATAATAAAGAAATGGGTAAATTATTAACAAACCATATTGAAAATATAGTTGTTTTTTCTTTCTCCCCGCACCCATACAGTGAACAAAGGTAAAATGTGAAATAAAATGGGCACTTATATAGATAAAATGGCCACACCATATAGATAAAAATATGGTATTGTTGTCTGACACATTCCTGAACACAATCTAATCCGTCCAGGGTCTGCCAACGTTGTTTATCAGCCTGTCTTTCCAGGTACTAAAAGATACTACTGCCGAGGGTCTCATTAATCCTCCATTCTCAAATGCAAGCCTTTCCATTAAAGAGGTTTATTTTAAAAATTCCCTTAAAAACATATGCAATTAATATAAATGATTTTCTTCCTACAGATATTCCTCTGGTGCTGTAAAATTGGACTTAATGCAGCCACCATTTGGAAATGTGTTACTTAAAGGTAAGTAACCGGGAGAATTGGTGTATCTATATTACCGTATCTATATTTCTTATATAGATGTATTTTTAGATGTGTATATTTCTGGGAATTGTGTATTTTCAGGATCTGATGATTGCGAAACGAGGAGATACAGTGTCGGACTGGACTGGGGTTACAGGGAATCCCCAGTGGGCCCACAGCCCAAGAAAACAGAGAAAACAGCTAAATTTAAATACAGAGCCAAAGGGACAGTAAGAAATGCATACTAATAAGCAATAGGAGTCAGTGGAGTAAGACGGACATGTACCCCTTATGTGTGATAATGGAGAATGAAACGGCTGTTATCTACCAAGATAATAACAATCTTTTCTTTATTTAATGTTACACCAATCCTACAGAACACACTCACAATGTAAAGTTTTGGTTTGTTTGTTGATTGTTTTGGAATGTTGCTTTATTTCAAATGCAGCTCTGTTTGGAGGTTGGAATATACCGTGTCTGTCTAGACTCTAATTAACATCCAGTTTGTCTGCCATCTTTAACTTGACCTTGGCCTTCCACACATTTTCAAGGCAGAACAATAAAAATCAGGAATGTTCAGGACACAATGCCTGGCAGCAGAAAGAAATCAGGGGTAGAGAGGTTTTATGTGGGTTCTCTAATTCAATGTCAGCCCCCAGGACCTTGTTTTAGGTCAACGAACAATGAACAAGTTTACTGTGGTTCCTGGGGAATGTGATTTACAGTCACAACCAGAAAAAAGAGACTGGGGTGTTCTCTGTTTTTGGTTAGGGAATGACGGAGTGATGGTATATCTATACATTTACTATATAGCATACAGCCACTTTATCAATGGATGTTAGATTACTGGATCCTATACCCCAGGAAACTTTTTATTGAACTAACTGCATCCTTGGTACAGATTACTAAAAAGTCTACAACTTTCACAAGTCTAGAGGAGATTGTACTGATTCAACACATAGATAGATAGATAGATAGATAGATAGATAGATAGATAGATAGATAGATAGATAGATTAAGAGATAGATAGATAGTAGATAGTAGATAGATAGATAATAGAGAGTAGATAGATAGATAGATAGATAGAGATAGATAGATAGATAGATAGATAGGATAGATAGATAGATAGTAGTAGATAGATGATGATAGAGTAGATAGATAGATAGATAGATAGATAGATAGATAGATAGATAGATAGATAGATAGATAATAGAGAGAGATGATAGATAGATAGATAGATAGATAGATAGATAGATAGATAGATAATAGAGAGAGATGATAGATAGATAGATAGATAGATAGATAGAGATAGATAGATAGATAGATAGAAGATAGAGAATAATAGATGATAGATATAGTAGATAGATGAAGATAGATAGGTAGATAGACGTAGATAGATACTAGATAGATAGATAGATAGATAGATAGTAGATAGATAGTAGATAGATAGCGATAGATAGATAGATAGATAGATAGATAGATAGATAGATAGATAGATAGATATAGAGTAGATAATAGATAGAGAAGATAGATAGATAGATAGATAGATAGATAGTAGATAGATAGATAGATAGAGAGATAGATAGATAGATAGATAGATAGATAATGATAGATGAAGATAGATAGATCGATAGATAGATGTACTAGATAGATAGATAGATTATAGATAGATAGATAGATAGATAGATAGATAGATAGATAGATAGATTATAGTTAGATAGATATATGTGAGATTACATTTAATTATTAATGTTTGTTAGATGCTACCTAATATCTAATTTCCCAAGCCATTAATCACCCAGCTGAACCGTGCGTCTGAGATACACAGTGTTCAGTTTAAATGTAAAACATAAATGTGTATCACTGCTGTGACATATTATTATACCCAGCAGAGATACAAAAACACAAAGAGAAATGAATATGTGTGAATGGACAGAAAAGCATTAATATGTTAAACTGGGCAATACTGATGTTTACATGTGCGATGTGGTTTACACAATAAATTATTGAAAATTCTGATTACTTTGTGAGTGAGAGAAACAGAGAGAGAAAGAGAGAGTGTGTTTAAAAAAATGATATTGTATTGTTCTAATAACCCATGGCTACAGAAATAACTGATGCATGTATTGCTGATTCAGTGCTAGTACCAGGAATGTCTTGTTTTAAGAATTATTGAAACTATAACCATCCAGATTATAACCATAAATATTATAACCATCCAGATTACAACCATACATATTATAATCATATATATTATAACCATACAGATTATAACCATATATATTATAACCATACAGATTATAACCATATATATTATA